>JAVDBV010084078.1:0-19884 GCA_032619315.1 Piper longum | reverse complement strand
ATGAATGTGGTGAAGAAAGATTTGCCTCCAAAAACTGTTTTTGTGGTTACTGTGAATCTTTCTCCATTGCAAAGGAAGCTGTACAAAAGATTTTTGGATGTTCACGGCTTTACAAATTTGAGTGAAAAAGCAATGAGGAGGAGCTGTTTTTTTGCTGGATACCAGGCATTGGCTCAGGTACTACTGTTTGTTCTTTGGCGTTTATTTGAGATTTGATTGGCATTGTTTAATGTTTTGCCTGTTGCTTATTCTAGATATGGAATCATCCTGGGCTCTTGCAACTGACGAAGGAATATAAGGAGATTCAAAGACATGAAGATGCTGTTGAAAATTTTCTTGTTGATAGTGGTAGTGATGACAACACAGAGCGTGATGTGATGAATGGAGGTATGAACTCACTTTCCAGTAGTTATGATATTCCTGTTGTTTTTGCATGGTTATCCGGGCAGTTATATATCTGCTTATTTCCAATCATCCCAATCTTATTTCTCCTCATCGGCATACATCTGCTTTTAACTGATTATGAATGAGAGGAATATATCACGTTCAAATTTGACCTTGTTTATTTATGGCCGTGTATTTCATTTATTATCATTGTGAAATGTTGGTACTAGGTCTCCTGGATTGGTCTATTCTCACTAAAGGTGTTATTTGATGGAAATGTCTTTTATGTGGGTACTACTATTTCTAATTATTTGTATCTTGGATATAACCTTTTCTCTTTTCCCAATCAATTTATCATTGGAGGCAGCAGCGTTAACATCACCCATGACAAATAATAAGATACAATGATCACAATAAAAGAATATGCAGGGGTTGGCTATCAGGACTAGAAGGCTGTACACTAAAAACTAGTGATTTTGAGTAGGCAGCATACGATTTGGACAGCAGGAATTAATATCATTATACTGGCGCAACAATGATGCATCATGAACGGAATTATAAAACTGAACAGTTCCAACCACGTTTGCAATATTGGCCGGATGTCGGTTTTGGCAGTAAACAATTTGACCGGCAAAATAATTATTGAATTTAATTGCCGATATTCGGCAAAAATTGAGCCCATTGAGTTAACTGCTGTCAATCCAAATAAGATTGCCTTGTTACCATAATTATTTTAAATTATTGGGTGCTTCTTAAGTTATCTTTAATAAATCGTGTTTGGTTGATCATCTATGGCTCATCAATATGAGTTGATAATGATATATAGTTAACTTGATATTATTTTAATACTAATTAATCATATTTTTATGCCTATGCAATCAAAAGCTATAGATTAAATAATTACTAGCATATATCCGAAATATTTCCAATATCTTGGCCAACCTAACATCCTAAACGATAACAATATCTGATATTGCAAACCTTGGTTCCAGCATAATGTTGATTATTTCCTTTACTGGATTTTAGTGACTATATCAGCTATATGACAAACATGATTGGAAGATTCTGATTGTGTTCTTGATGAAACTGTAATCATCATCTGATTTTTATCTTTTTAAAACGGAAACTAACTTCCTATCTTGTCATGTAGCGTAGGCTTAAAAATGTCTGTGAATATATCATGTTAGGCCATTTACATGTCGTTGAGCATGTTAAGCTCAAAGTGAAATCTACTATTACATTACTGTGTGAAATGCATGGGCGCACATGTCATATTTTCAATCATTGTGACAGTGGTCCTTCTTGTAGCTTAACTAGTTTAACCTTTCATCTGTTTTAGCATTGTTAGATTAAAGAATTATTTGAGATAAAAATAGTTTTGCCCATGACAGAAAAACCGAAGACCAAGAATGAGTTGGCATATGAAAGAAATGGCACTGGCTTGTTTGATGAGGTATCTCAAGTTTCACGTGTTCTATTTTTAGCTCTCATGGGATACTCATAGTATATCAGCACGCTAATGATTGTTTCAGGAAACTGACTGGTGGAAAGATCTTCTTAAAACTAAAATCTACAAAGAGGTGGATTATAGTGGCAAAATCGTCTTATTGCTTGATATCCTTATTATGAGTGCTGATGTGGGTGATAAAGCTCTAGTATTTAGCCAAAGCCTGGCAACATTGGATCTCATTGAGCTGTTTTTATCGAAATTACCTCGGAAGGAAAGAGAGGGGAAGTTTTGGAAGCAAGGGAAGGATTGGTACAGGTTAGTAGTTTTCCTTTATATAATAATATATTTAAATTTTGCAAATAAGAGTATCTGTGAGCAGTTCTCAACTACAGTGTGATATTATTAAGTTGCCTTGGTAATACCCCTCCCCCCACACCCTTCCCCACCACCCCCCACCCCCTCCTAAAAAATAAATAAATAAAACAATGCTGACACTTCATTGGAAGAAAATATATTTGGGTTAGACCTTTGACTTGTTTAAGCTTCCATTTTTCTCGGATCCTTTTCATTTCTACGTAGGATTTTATTGAAGATTTACCAAGTGATAGCTACAATAGCATTACCACTTTTTGTTCTCAAGTAAATAGTATCCTTTGCTTCGGGACTTCAACATTGAAGCGTATCAATGGATTGTGAAACTGAGTTGTATTTGAAATTAAGTCGGAGAAATCAGTAAAAATAATGGTTTGTGATAGATTATCAACTTTTAGATAATATTAATCAAGAGATTAGGAATTAAGCAAAAGATGGAATATTGTGAAAACTAATGGATTGTGAAACTGGTGGTCATTGTTGTGCGCCTTGTCAAGTTTTTGTAAACGACATATCCAATGTGTTTGTTGTTCCAAGTGGAATTGGAGTTGTAAGAAATAGCATCAAGTACTTCTAAAATGAAGTTGTTAAATTGCTCAAGATGCCAATGAGTGACATCTACACTACTCAGCTGGTCATTAAGCTTTTAATGCAATTAAAATTGCCCATGAGGAGCCCAGAAAGATGAATGGATGATCTGATAGATGTAAGACTTTGCACTATAATTCTTGCCTTAAAAATTTGAAGAATATGTTAGACTAGAATGCAGATCTGTCTCTACACACGACAATAAATTAGTTGGTCAGTTTCTCTGAGCTTGGAGACCTTGCAAATACCTGATTTAAGAAAAATCGCAATGTGACTACAAAAGTTGGTTTGATTTTGTTTCACAGATGCCTAAGAGGAAGATACCTTCATGTATTGCAAGACTAGAAATATCCAACCTTTTAGCTCGATGGTAAGTACCATCAACATTCCACGCACCCAAACTAGTCATGTTGAAGTGGGGCCCTGCCGACTTGAATCTTGGTTGTCAGGTTGGTTTTCTTGGTGTTTCTTAATAGATTTGCACCACTTGAACGAGGGGTGGAGGTTACACACCATTTTTCCTTTTGATGCAACCACCATTGAATCATTCTGGCCGTCTTGATGAAGGAAGGTGTGAGCATGTTCTCGTGGGCACTAAGAAAATCTGCAAAGTGCTTCCATGAACAATGGCCCCTGAGCATCAACCTGAGGGTTGCCATGAGAGATAGAGAATCCTAGGTCCAAAATGGAAGGTTCATGCAGGGTTGTCAGAGTGGAATCCTAACCACCTCTACAAGGCTCACATACAAAAGTGATAGTTATGATACATGAAGAAGGCTGCACGGCAGATCAAGAGCAAGATCAAGGGTTCGAGCATCTCCACCTTTTGATTGAAAGATCTTCCTCTTCTATTTAAGTCAGGGTTGTGGGAGTAGTATTGGAATCAAGGGATTGAGTGTTGAGCCGCCAAAATCATCAATATCTGTCGAATTGGAGTGACTGTAATGAGGATGATATGTGATTGGACGTGCTTTAGTTGAATAAATATGAGAATTGCTCGGGGTGGCAATGATAAAAATGTAATATGAGAGAGAATGGCTTTCGATGGTTTGATTTTCCTTGAAGACAACCTTGAGATGTGATCGTGAAGAAATCTTGTAAATTTTATTCTTTTGGTTTGAGGGAGACTGCTTAAAAGTGATATGGAACCTCTTGAGTTTATTATGGGTTAGTATTTGATTGAACTGAATGAAGAGATAAGACCTGTATTGTTGCCTTCATTGTTTGGAGATTTTAATTTTTAACAATGCGAGGTTAAGAGGTTAAGAAAAATTGATTTGGTGGGGATGATTCAGAGATGTTCATGCCATATTAGTGGTGGTTGATTATAAAATTTTCCTTTTTGTGATAAATTTACGATGTTAAATCCATTTATAATTGTAACCTTCTGTCTCACTTTCGTTTTCATGTTTGGCGAGTTGGGAGTTTTGAAGTTTGTGTGTATGGAGCTGCCAATGATTGAAGGTTGTGCTGGGGATTGTGGCAAAGGTGAGCCTGGTAATTCTGGAAAAGGTGGTGGGAAGCATCTTTGGGCCTGGACCACTTAGGCAGAGGATTGAAAGTGAAATTTAAATATTATTGGAGAACAAATCAAGGCAAAATGGGTAAAAACATTGGATGAAAACAAGAGACAGGCCCAGACAGAAAAGCACCAGTATTATTCTATATGCAAAAAAAATGAACTTTTATAATGAAAGAGGAAATACCTTCTTATATTCTGAACCTAATAAAGCCGTAAGTCATAAACTCACTGAACTAACTGCAGTAAATTTGAAAATCCCAACATGTATTAAAATTATTAGACGCCCAGACTATAATGCATCTATGTTAGTTTAACTATGAAATAATTTTTACTCAATTTTCTATTTCTAAATTGTCTTTAATAGTGGTTATTCTAACAAAATTACCAACCATTTAACTTGTTTTTTGTACTCAAAGAACATTACCTGACGAAATATCTTTTTCTGCTGTAAGGTATAAGCTGACATTTACTGAATCTCATGTAGGCTAGATGGGAGTACTGAAGGTTCCACAAGGCAAAAGATTGTGGAGAGATTCAACGAACCTAACAATAGGAGAGTCAAGTGCACGCTGATATCAACTCGGGCTGGATCCTTGGGTATTAATTTGCATGCTGCTAACCGTGTGGTCCTTGTTGATGGTTCATGGAATCCAACGTATGATCTTCAGGCCATTTACCGAGTTTGGAGGTATGACATGATCATTTTCATTTTCTGAAGGAAACATTTAAACCATAAAAAATGTTTCTGACCTTTAAATCATTTGCATTTTTGCCAGATATGGCCAACGTAAGCCAGTGTATGCTTATCGGTTAATGGCACATGGGACCATGGAGGAGAAGATATATAAAAGACAGGTAAGTTCTACTGATTAACCGTGCATTTATTAAATTCAATGGCGGAATTTTAGAGGTTTGATTTTTGGCGAGGACTAATATGAGCAGGTTACGAAGGAAGGCATGGCAGCAAGAGTTGTGGATAGACAACAAATCCACCGCACCATATCCAAGGAGGAGATGCTTCATTTGTTTGATTTTGGTGAGGATGATCACCTGGACACAACTCTTGACCAGAATTCTATCAGTGGTTTAAGCTCAGAGTTTGGAGGTTCGTCTTTGTTGAAGAAATGCTTACCTCTTTCTCAAGGCAACTGTTCCGATAAATTTATGGAAACATTAGTTAGCAGGCATTATCCACGGTAAGATATTGTCTAAATTCTCACCTTTATGTGACAACCCGGTTATCTTGTTTATGTTGAGTCTTCATGGGAGAAGCTGAGCTGTTTCCGTCGTATTCTTGTGCCATGTGTTTATATGTTTGCATTTATTTGCCCCTATTGATCTCCCAGCTGGATTGCAAATTACCACGAACATGAAACTCTACTGCAAGAAAACGAAGAGGAGAAGCTATCTAAGGAGGAGCAAGACATGGCATGGGAAGTATTTAAAAGAACAGTGGAGTGGGAGGAAGTACAAAGAACCTCATTTGAGCCGTCTTTACCCGAGCAGAAGCCTTTGTCAAATGTGTCTCGACTGACCAAACATATTATTAGGAGCCACACTGTTGAGAGGAAGTGTACGAGCCTTTCCCACTTGTTGACTCTCAGAAGTCAGGGCACCAGAACTGGGTCTAGCACCATCTGCGGTGAATGTTCAAAGGAAATTAGCTGGGAGGGCCTCCGCAAGAACAACAAAGCTAGATGATGCTGTGGTTTTTGTCTTCTCATTTTTTGCCAAATATGTAATTTTATTTTTATTTTTTATTTTTAAAGGTTTTAGGGCTTCGTATGCAAAATAGCTACAAAAGCATAGCCTACACCAGTCTACAACACTAGATTGTGTCAATCGATATACAAATTGTGAAAAAAGCATTTGTTGATAGCCTTGATGGATTGGAAAATGTCTCTTATCCCGTGTCAGCCATTTTGCTTACACGCGATGGAGATTAATTTTGACGTCAGTGAAAATGTTACTTCTGAGCCGTCTTTTCCTATCGGTTGTACAAAGATCAGAAGGCTTTAACGGGCTTTTCCGCATACCATCCACAAGGTGACGGATGCATCTCTTTTATGATTTTCAACCGCCGTCTCGTTTGTCGGCGGTGACCCCTCTGCTGAACTCTCTCAATTAGCCCTGCTGTCAATTTGAAGGCTTGTTTACTATTCTCGGCGTAAATTTCGGGCATTCGATTTAATGATCATAATTTGGACACTTAGGACTAGGTATTGGATGAATTTGTGCTCTGCATAGATGATTATAATGAACGACTCCGAGAGCCCTATGTTGTCGAGGGTTCAAGCATCCTCGGGCTGCAAAGCAGGAGTCAGTGTGCCATTTTTTCTTTTGAAATTATTTTCTTGAAAGCAAAGGTTGTAAATGAAAATGACGGAAAATAAAATTTGACGTGGAGCTGTTTTATCTTATTGATTTTGTTCTCAGTAAATAAAACTTGGTAGTGCCGCACAATTGCATCTATCTAGAACATATCATGTGATTGTGTTCTTTTCTTTTATAAATGGAGTCATTTTTTATGCTTACAACCTAAAATTATCAACAGCGATTTAAACAATTTTGGAAAGAAAATGCACGAAAAATTCATTAAAGAAATAACTATCTCAAAAAATTTGGACGTTTTGAAGCTTTTCTGCTATAAAAAAGTGATCAATCTCTCCCACCTGTAATGGTCTGCTGCTGAGCTATACACATTCTGCAGGGGATGATGGAACATTCAAGAGATTGATTCTAAATGTTAGTTTTTCCTTTTCATTACCAGGGACATCGAGAAGAGCATCCATAATAGGGATATCCAAAGAAGAACGCCAAGCTTTGCTAGAAAAAGAAAACAGCCGACTCAGATTGTGTTTGAAACGGTCAAATATTTTGCATTCGCTTCATCACTTGGATATTGCTATTGCTTTTTGTACAGGAAAAGTCATTGAAGAAAATAAAGACATCAATTTTAATTCATATGGGGAAGCATCATATTAAGCTTCAGTGTTAAATCTGATCTATGAGATGGAATCTCCTAAAAAATGAATAACTCAATAATCTAAGTATATCCTATTTCAAAATAAAACTTTTTCCTGCTTTTGACAAGACTGATCTAAATTGGTCAGGACTGAATGCTATCCTTAGTCGTTTGACTTTTTTAATTCTTTACTATCCAACTTTTCATTTCCAATGAACATTATGAGAAAGATGAAACTAACACAATGGAAAACATAGAGTAATAAAAATATAAACCTCCATAAAGATTTACAAGCAACTTTTGAACCAAAAGATCATAGCAAACAATACAAGCTATCAAAGTAATAACTACAGCACACACAATTAACTAGGGTATAGATGGTCTCATTCCAAACTAACACAAAAGCATATAGACAAACAAAGCATACGTCCAGTAAATATCGTCCACAAAATAATGCAAAAAAGCTAAAAAATTATGGACGGTCATTCACACTTCCTTAAAAAAGAAATTCTTTCCCCAATAATGTTCTTATAACATTGGACAATTATCATTGCCCTTGACGGACAGCTAGTGATGCACATATGAGCAACAGCTAGTGATGCACTATACCATGGACCTCGCTCAATAAGCTCACCCAGAGCTTTTAAAACTTCCTGATTTTGGGTATAGCATGTGCCAGTCCTTTACTAAGAAACAGAAACAGGAGAAGTAAAAAAGCATTTGATGATGCATCTTCGTCTAAGGAATGAAAAGGTCAAGTAGCATCGAGAAAGAAACAAATAAGATGGAAGAAAAGGAAACACATTACTTCACAATCTTGATATAAATAGACCTTGGGCACATTCACTTGGTTGTAATAAATACATTTAAAACATCAAAGACAGACATATTAGAGAGGAAGCCCGTCATTTGGGAAATAAATGGTCCTTCTGCCCGTGAGAGTCGTATGTTAAGCATAAATATGCCCATTAGGGTATTAGTATTGAGTTGTAAGATTAGGCCCGGTAAACAGGAATTAATTCTAATTCCCACATTAAGAAAAAAAAGTAAAAGGTCTCGAGAAGAAAATGAGCCTATTTGACCACTGTACATAGCCAACATCAGGAAATAAAACAATCATGAATATCAATTAACCGGCCTGGCTGCTAAAGTAACTAAAGTAGTGATGAATCGTGTCAATAAAATGGGTCCTATGGAAAGCCCATCATCAACTCCCAATTTCCGGTGAAAATAAAAAATAGTTATCCATTTATAATTCTACTTCAATTGAATTAATGGATCGTCCAATTTGAAATGATAATTAGGTATTTACACATTGTCCAAACAATGTAATTTGAGATTCATCAAAGAATGAAAATGTAGTTGTACGAAATAGCCTTTAAAGTAACTAAGCTCAATTCTCCCTCGTCGTCAAATCATCAAAGCGGGCAAACCCTAGAAAGTACCTAATTTATCCCCTAAATACTTTCTCAAATCCTTAATTCTATAAATTTCCCCCAATCTGATAGATTAAGATTGATCCTAAAATTTTATGTTCATTTTTTACAAGGGTGTATATCTCCTATTTATAAATCTATGTCAACAATATCTCTCAAAATATTTTTTCTTTTGATTGGTAAAAGATTTTTTCCGAAAAGATAATCGTGTCAAAAAACATAAATAATTATGAGGTAATTATATTATTATGTTTAATTCATCGTTTTATATTTTTTGGGTTTATTATAATTTCATTATTCAATTTTTCTCTTTTATTTGCCTCGTCATTCTTTAATTCACTTCTTTATTCAATATTATGATCTCTTTCATCATTGTTTGATCATTTATTATTTACAACTCATTTTATTTAGATTTTCCCATTTCTAATATTTTCACTCTGAATTTATATTTTGTTTTATTCTGAAATTATATTTATTTTTTGCATTGGGCAATTTGTGACATTTGTTATATTATTTATTGATAATTGTTTCCTCTAAAATTACTATATGTATTACAAATTATAGACTTTAATTTGTGATATATTACCATTTTCATAAAAATAATTTTTAAATTTATTTTTGCAAAAAGGTTTGTAGATGTGAAAGGATGATAACACCTATAAGGATGCTGAACTTTCAATGATTCACAGTTTATGTGAAAAGTTTTATATCGGTAAACTGTTATTTGTGCTATATGAATTTAGAAATTTAAAATATATATAATATTTATACTAATAGTTGGAAGAAATGCATTGAATAATTGCCATTAGATATTAATGAAACAAATATTTAATTTTTTGCTTTATGAACTTTTTGATTAATGGTTTTCCCATTAAGCTTAATGTGTTTTTTTAGATGAATTGTTCTAAATTTTGATATTTCTTCCTATTTATTTTTTTTACTAGAATCAATTAATTTATATCTATTAATTTTTATAGTTTAGACTAGTTAATAAAATTTAACTAGTAAGATGTTGGGGTTAGAAATAGAATCTAATTTTATATATGTAGTAAATTCTTATTACATTATAACATCATATTGTATTTAAAGGATGGATTTAGTTTCATAGGCTTTAATTAAATGAAACGATAAATTATAATAGTATATTTTATTATCATTTTTTTGTTGTATTGTAACTAGTCAAATTTTTTACTTCTTATGAGAGCCTAATTTTTTCATTCTTTTTTTATTAATATGAATATGTTATTATATGTACTCAAGACATTGAGTCCATATATTTTATGTCAAGGAATGAAATATCAATGTTGTAGTAGTTATTATATGTATTCAAATCATTGAACCTAAAAACACTTAAAGCTATTATATATGCTCAAAATTGGTTGATGAATAAATATGAATGTAATTCATATTTTATAGCTATGTATTTTATATTCTTTATATATTTTTTAACATATGTTTATATCTTGCTACTATATTTACAATGAATATTAAAGAATAAGAAGATATTATGGAAATAGTATTCCAACATCTTCACGTTTATAATGAGCATTTGAGAATATTATATTTAGTTTTACTCTTCTAATAGTTGTAAAATATTTCTACAAATAATTAATTCTTTTGCATATTTTTTCACTTAGGTGAGCTACATTAGATAAAGAATCAATAGTAAAATATTTTGTCATCAAAATACATGTAATACTAGACTACATTTTTATGTGAAAGACTATTTTAAAGCTTCTATACATTGATTATTTTTTGTTTGAATTAAAAATATAGAGGAGCTAAATTTTAATAAATTTTGGTAATAATTCAGAGCATTCTAACTATATAGTAAGTAGTTTGATATGATTGTTGATATTAACGTATTATTTTGAATTCTTAAATATGAGAATGACTTTTATGTTTTTTTCTATGTAAGCCATTTTAGGTTATTTTATATATTAAATATCATTTTTATTTATAAACTTAATTAATTTTAATATATATCATGATTTGAAATTTTCATACAACATAATATTAGTCTTATAAATATTGAGGCATTATGTTATTGATATAAAATATTAGGTACTCGGTCGATCGATTTATCAAACAAAGAAATACCCATCTTTAGTTTGTTTTATTCAGTCAAATTTCATCGATTAAATTTGGTCGAATATGCTTTAGACTTCAGTCAGACTTAATAATTTGAACATTTGTGCCCACCCCTAGACAGCCAAGTGAGGAGATAGAGCACCTATGAAGATGGATCGATAGTGCCTTCTCAACAAACATTTTAATTTTTTGTGAAAAAAATGACTTTTCCAAAACATAATTTTAATTACTTTTGTAAAAAATTCTTACAAAAAATTTTTGTTATAAAAAATTTCTTGAAAAATGAAAGAAAAATGTTGCAACGAAACACCCGATTATATAAAAAATATTTTTGCATTTATTATTTTATGTACAAATAAAAGATTGTTGCATTTAAGTAGAAGTACAAAATAGTCATGATTACTTCAAAATAGATCACTCATGCACTCTCTCATGTGAAACTATTTTTTCTATCTTTTTCTTATCTCTTGAGATAAGGAAAATGTGTAAATTTGTTTGTAAATGGGAGGAGTAATTAATTGTAATTATAGTTATTTTGAGCATAATACATATTAAACATGTATTTATTTTTTATGAAATACATGAGATGTATAGTACTTTTAATAAGGTTGACTAGTTTAAGATTTTTATGTCATTTAGACTATTTTCATACTAACCAACCAAAATAGCACATGAGAGGAGTAAATTGAGATACTATTTTTATAGTACTTGAAATAAGAAAAGGGTGCAGATTTGTTTACACATGGGAGGAGTAATTAATTGTAATTATAATTATTTTGAATATAATATATATTAAACATGTATTTATTTTCTATAAAATGCGCGAGCAAGTGTTTTTAATAAGATTGACTGATTTAAGATTTTTATGCAACCAAACATAGCCCAAGATTTTTATGCAACCAAACACAGTTTCTAACAACAAGCTGAACACGGATAAAAAGTGGCAGAAAGGCCATTTAATTCCATGACTTTTAATAACTGAAAAGTAATTGACCTCAACATCATCTTACCAAGAATCCTCCCCATGTTTGTTCGTAATTCCTCCATTCAAAATAATACAGAAATTCATGCTATGAAAAAATAATCATGAGACTAGAAAATCACCACAAAAAGTGGAAAACTGTAAGCCAGATATCAAACCTTCACTAAAATCCTTCTATGCTTTTGGCTGAACTGCATCAATAAGGATTTTTGACACATACTGTTCAAGAGTATAACCACGCTCCATCATCTGATCACATATCCTTTGGGCAACTCCAATATTTTTTTCTTTTAGAAGCCCTTCAATTATTAGTTTATAAGTGACACCATCAGGTTGACAACCATTTTGACACATCTCCTCAAATATAACCACTGCCTGAAAGCTTTGCACAATCCATTTATTCGAGCATTACAGCAAATGGCATCAGGAGATATTCCCTTTTCAATCATGCCGATAAAATAGGTACGAGAAAGTTCAATCCGATTTTCCTTGCCTGAGTGATCAATCATTATTGTATACAACGTAGAATCAACTACCATTTTGCTCTTCAACATCTGATCAAAAAGGCCTGCTGCTAACGTAGGACGACCTTCTCTAAAGAACCCGTTAATCAATGTACTGAATGTTGTTACATCAGGAGCAAGTATCTTTAAGTTCATTTCCTTAAAACAGTCTAAAAGCAGCTACTATATTTCTGGCTCTAATACTGCACTAATAAGAGTGTTATACGATACAACATCACATTGACTTTCATTTTCAATCTTCATCATAAGACGACAGGCACGGTCTAGCATGTTGGCAAGGCACAACTCCTTGAGGATTTGAATATAACTATACATATCTGGCTTTATTCCCACATTTTCCATTTCATGCATCAATTTATGTGCATCATTCGTCCTCAACTCGTTACAGAAATAATTTATTATAATGTTATATGTTGCCAAATCAGGCATCACACCATTCTTTCTCATAAAAGATGCAATCATCTGGGCACCCGTCCTTCCTTGCAACCACTGATAAGAGCATTGTAAACTGTGCAGCTTAATTCAAATTTACTCTTTACCCTGCCCATAACGAGATCATAGGCCAATCTACTTTTCAATGATTACACAAAGCAATAACAGCAGATGTTGGTTCCAATGGGCCCTCAAAAAGGACTTGCAATATATTTTATAAACATCTCTTAGTCTAAAAACCAACTCAAAGAATAAGATTTTCTCATTAGTCTTATATACAAGTCATTATTCATCTCTAGTTACCTTTAAACATGATGTAGGATAAACCAATAATTTTCCTCCTTATACATAATACCATGATAACTCTGTAAAAGAGTTATTATTCTTTGCTTTTCATGTTGAATTTTGTCATGTTTCGAGTTGTTTTTACTTAAGTTTTAGTAGTTTAAGAGTCTATTATTTATTATTATTAATGCGAGAAATCATTGTGATTTTGGTGTAAAGAGTGTTAATTAATATTGTTCTGACAGAGTATAAGAGTTTCGAGACGATCCGGAACAAAATCAGGGCGAAATTAGGTAAAAAAGTAAATTCCGGAAGGGCGGGTACTGTAGCAACTCGGTTGGTTACTGTTCAACTCGGTCACTACAGTAACAACGACCTGGGTACTGTAGCGACCCGGGTATTGTTGCATGGTGAGCCCTATTTAAAATCTTTGGCTGGATCATTTATAAACTGAATCAGGGTTTTATATAGGAGAATAATAAAAAGATGGAAAAAGTGACGGCTCAAAAGGTAGGGAAGAACGACGAAGGAATTGGATCGGAAGAAGAATTAGTTTTCTCCAAAAGAGTTTTTCTTTATTCTGATTAATTTTTTTTTGTGATTAATGATGTCTTTCTTATCACATATGAATTTCTTGGGTTTATTTGAATATTTTATGGAGTAAATTTTTTTATAGAATTTTCAATGAAACTTAGTGCATGGATTAATAAAAGTTATTAATTTTTATTTATGTGATTGTATTTTTTAATCATCTATTCTATTCTATTCGTTAATGTTATCATTAGACTGATCATCTATTGATTGATATAGAGATTTAATATTGTCTACAGATAGAAAGATTAGATTTGTCATTGAATAAAATAGCTTTATTCATCTATTTTGGGTGATTTACATATGAGATAGAGATATACTCATATGTCTTGGGTAACTGTTAAGGATAGAACTTAATGTATCATTTTGCATACGCAATTTCATAGAGATATAGAAGTTGGGTGCAAGTGATAAGTTTATAGTGAATCTAAGAGATGTCATAAATAATTAATTCTCATGGTTAACGATTCAAATGTGCAATTCATAGGTAAAAATTATAACTTTAATCATATAGAGCATTAAGTGAAATTGAAAATCATAGGTTTGTCGTCTTGAAATCAATTCATCATTTAAATATTCTAATTTTAGATTAATTTAGTCGTAATTTATAATTAAATCAATATTTGAATTTGTTTTCGTTTAAGTATAATTAATTAAATTAATTTTGGTAATTGAGAATTTCTATTACTAAGTCCTTGTGGGACGATACTTTCTTATAACTTTTATTACTTAATTCAACACGTGCACTTGCGTTATAATTTCCACATCATACCACCCATCTCATCTCCCCCTCATTACATGTTAGATTTACTTGTTATAGTGTAATTTCAGGAGATTCTAATTCGAGCTCTACCATCCGAATTACCTTCCCTTTACTTGATATGAGAAAGGGGTATAAAGACCAGTGGAGGGAGATACCGGTTTCCCTTATTTGAACTAATACTTGTGACAAAAAATTGAACTCATGGTTTTCTAGCAACAAACATATCGTTGTTTTATTCGTGTAATGGTCGTGTCTGAAACCTGGCTGTGAGGCGGCCCAACAATAAAATTTTAAACACAGTTCGTAGTCAGGGATTTTCTTCAGGACCTGGTTTACAGTGTACGTATTCAGGCTCAGTTGCAAATTTTCGAACTCTCTCTCTCTCCACTAATTCACACCAAACTCTGTCCTTAATCACTCTAAAGATTTTAGCTGCGACTCTAACAAAGAATCAACTCCCTTAGACTTTTCTGTTCACAACGAGAAGCTTTACCCACAAGACAATCAAATTTAACTAAAAAAACTCACTCGAAATTATCTCATAAAAGAAAAACCATCACAATTTATCCAAAAAGATCGATCCCAAAACAAAAAAGGGTGGATTCACTCAAGTCCCCCCACAATCTCAATATACTCGTAGCATTCATCAGAATGATACATCATTAAAGAAAAAAGAGCGACACATCATTAAGAAGAAGTTACATAAGCCATTTACACACAAAAGGCATACTTTCAGAGAAGAAAAGGAATTGGCAAACCACTAGTGCTTCTTGTGTAATCATGTGATTCTCTTTCTGCTATCTCCTTCAAATTTGTCCAACTTTTCCTCCTTTTACTTGATGATGAAACACCTCCCTTTCCAGTCTCAGATGTACTGAATGGAACACTGAAACTCTTCTTGGACAACCCTGAATGGATCCTTGGTTGCAAGTTGTAACATACTGCCCTTTCTTTCTTGAGAGGAGGATAGGTATATTCATATCAGATCTCCAATTGCCTAATAATAAGAATGCCGGATAATAGTAGTGTGTACATAACTTCTTCGACAGAGAAAAAATGATGCATCCACAAGAACTTGATCATTCCAGGTAACAATTGTGATGACTGGCAGACTGCAAAACACACCTTTGGCAAGATAAAAACGATGCATCAAGGGGGATCCCTATGTCGTCAGCAGCAGACGACAACGACGCCCAAACAACGCACCCAGGGGAGGTATAGAAGCCTCTCCACTAGTCCAATTTGCCATATTCTTCAAATGCTCCAACCTGATCACAGACGACACGTTCTTAGAGGCATCGATTTTGGTTCCTGAACACTGCTGTCGCAAAGTCGCAGACTGTCCGTGGCTCGGTCCAATACCACCCCACTTCATATTTCCTCCTTTTCTACCCATCTATTTGTTTATGGCGATTATTAAGTTCAACAAAATAAACATAACAACGGTGAACAGGAAAAATTCTAATTCTAATACAAGACGAAGTCAATTAAGTTACAATGTCAAGTAGACTGTATAACCATGGGCTCGAGTCTAATCTAAACGGCTGACAATAATCGGCGACCCTAATAAATTTCACCTTGTCAAATAAATAAATAAATAAAAAGTGACTTTTTCCTCCTCCGGTGAAGTATTTCTTCGCCGTTGTACCACTCTCCCGCCAAAATCCGGTGACCCCTCTGTCGTCGACGAGGACATAGATTGCATAGCGATAAAATGGCCTCCTCCGCTCGCCGACTAAGATCTGCTCACTTCCGGCTGTTAATGATCGGAACACCACCTCCTCGAGAGAGCAGAAGCCCTCACCCTTCGTCCTCGCCAGAGGCCTCTGAAATCCCAACAAACCCGTGCCATTTTATTTACAAAATTATTGAGAAAATAAATATTTTGTTTATTTAAATTAATTAATGGTTGTAAGTGGACTGTTGGAATATTAATTTTTTTTGATTTATTTAAAATTTGTTCCTCGTTAAATCCAAAGTTATAATAAATAAACCAAGCTTATAAAATTGGGTCTTTTATAAATAAAAGTCTACAAGAAAATTTTAATTCATTTATTTTGTATAAGTTACTATTATTTAAATTAAAATATGTAAGAAAGTGCAAGCTAATGATTTGATTATTTGTTAATCTCATCTCAGTTTTAATAAAAATAATATTAATATTTAGGATATGTATTATTAAACATGTAAAATATAAATTGTGATTATAACTTTCACTCAATATTCAATTTATAATGCATGATTAATTTTACTTTATCATCAATATTTAATTTTCCATCAATTCTTGTGTTAGTACTTACTCCATTTTTTTTGATGTCTCTAGCCCTCGTAGACAACTCTAAAAATGTTGTGGTTGACTTAAATAAGGATGAATAACTTATGAGGATAATTATGTGCAGTTGGTTCTTGAAAGGTGAGAAGTCCTTGAAGTTTTGATCCATACCGTTAATCCGCACATCCTAATAGAACAATGTGATATATTGAACTTTATGAAAAATAGGGGGGGGGAAACAAAATTTAGTTCGAATTACCGTGTTAAGTGTTATGTGTAATGATCTTTATTAACATTAGAAGTATGAAAATGTATATGCAATGTGACAGAATCTAAAATGTAATTTTGGATTACGTCTAAAATTAAGTTGAGCAAACGTGTGATCAAATTTAACATCTACAAGAAGAGATCTTAAACCACAATCAGGCACCATTACATGGTCAGACTAATGCTTGTCATGTTCTGATACACAACAGTGCAAGCAGTCATACGCTCGTTGCACCACTCATGGGAGCACATGAAGATTAATATGACCTCACAATGACAACATTCGAACCTTTGTGGACATTTCCCACCACTCAAAGCTTGAAGATGAATGGCTTCAAGCTGCTAATCACAAGATGAGGCATTGATAGCTTAACACGATGCTAGGCCTTATAAGCCAAACATCATTTTTCAAATAAATTTAAGAAAAAGTCTCATTAGCCGTAGTCTAAGAAAGATATAAAAAAACGTTCTAAAAGAAAGGGCAAGAAGGATATCCATTATATTACTTATTATAACTGTAGGTGCAATCGACATTATGCCAACACTTGCACTATACCTAATATGTAATACTTCAATTCAGTTTACTCGTGAGCCGAACTAGAAATGCTACCGACAATCAAACTATTTGTTCGCTAGTCTAGTTAATTCGATCAAGTTGACCCTAATTTACTTTTGATATCTGAGTATAGTGATGTAATTATTTAATGAATGAATGAGATGTTTAGGCTCTAATATTGTTCTCCATTAATGTTACGATATGCAATTCATATTCAAAACAAAATCTATGGTTAAAATTTGAAAAATTACAATTTTTAAAACAAAACGAATAGTTTCCCCTAAAAATGCAATAAGGATCATCCTATCAATAACAAACAATATATATATATATATATATATATATGATGATAAAAATAAAACATCATATTTTTCACATAGTATTTACATTATAATCATCTTCATTTTTCTAAGTCGGGCCTCGACCTCCTTAGCTTGTCATGCTCAATTCTACTCACAACAATATTCATATGTAGATTATGATCTTGATTATTGTCAAGAACAATCATAGGAAGAGAAACATATTCTTTTTAAAAAACAAAGTCTCTAACTTCATTTCCCCCTTCAAACTTAACATTTTAAAAGAACTGGGCATTTCATGTCTCAAAGAATGACCTTGTTGTGGGATCATAAAACTTATACCCTCCAAATTATTCAGAGTACTCAATAAAATACCCGCTAACTATTGTTGACTCCAGTTTCCTTTCATATGGTAGGCCTATAAGGCCTTCCCTCAGCTGGACAACTCCAAATGCGTAAATGCTAGGCCTTTTTTCTAGTCCACAATTCATAAGGGGTCTTAATTGCTGCCTTTGTTAGTACTCTATTAATAAGATATGTTGTTGTCTTTGGTGTCTCACCTTAGAGTGAATCAGGTAAAGTAGTATAAGCTATCATACTTCTCACCATGTATTTTAATGTTCGGTTTCGTCTCTCGGCAACATCATTCATACGATGAGTATCTGACATTGTGTATTGTGGGACGATTCTATACATTTTTAGGAATTTGGAAAATGGTCCTGGACGTTGTACACCTAATCTATCATATCTACCATAGTACTTACCACTACGGTTAGATCTAATAACCTTAATAATTTTGTCAAATTGGTTCTCAACTTGAGCTTTATATGTCTTAAACACGCTCAATGCTTGAGACTTTTCACGAATGAGATAAAGGTAACCATATCAAAAATCATCTATGAACGTAATAAATATTGTTAACCATTTCAAGAAGTCATAGGAAGTGGCTCATAAATGTCCATATGTATTAGTTCTAAGATGCTTGAAGATCTATTGGCAACTAGTCTCCTTATATTTGTTTATTTTCTTTAATGTACTCAACACACACTTAAAAATATGATAAATTAAGAGAATCTCGAATTCCATCTGATATAAGTCGCTCAATTATTTGTTTAAAAATGTGTCTTAAACACTTTTGTCAAAGTAAAGTAGAAATTCTTATTGATTAATTTTCTTTTCCTACCAAGTAAACCCACATGCAAAGTTTTATTAAAAGAAGCAATAGTATCAATTAAATATAGATTATCATAAAAAGAGAAAGAATCCATACCCACAATATTTGAATTTAGGAAAGGACTAAACTTATTATTTCTAAATGAACAAGAGTAACCAAATTTGTCCAACATAAAAAAAAATCAAATTTTGTCTAAAAGAAAGTACTACATATGTTTCTTTCAAATCCAAATAATATTATGTCTTCAATAATAATCTAAAAGTCCATATTGCTCTAACTACAACTTATTTACCATCACCCACATAAATAAATCTTTCAGTATTATTTGGCTTTCGGCAACTCAAACAACCCTGCATTGACATACTTATGTAAAAAGTAGCACCTGAATCTAGCCACCAAGTGTGTATTGGCACTGAAGTTAAATTAACGTTAGAAGAAACAAAAATAAAAAATGGGGTCTTTCTTTGCACGCCCAGCGTGATACTTAGTGCATTCATTCTTCATATGTTCAGGTTTACCTATAATTACAAAAATCAAATCAGAATCGGAATCGATTTTTCGAGGGAGTCAATAAATTAGATTGAATCGGTCTAAATTGGTTACGAATTAGTTTAGTTGAATCAATCCAAATCGGTTCTATATAAAAATTTCAACTTAGTCAAAATTTTTGGGTTATTAGTTATTGAATATGTCATTTTGATATTATAGTATGTATTACCTTTTATGGTATTTTTTTTATATTTTTTAGATTTTTTTGAATTATTTAAAAGTAGTTGTTATTTTTTACCCGAGTCAGATTCGAGTCAAGTTGTTACGAGAATGCCACAACTATTTCTTTATCTCTTGCCCTTATTCTTTACCACACCCGCCGCCCTCCTTCCCCCGTCGCCGTCACCGCTGCTCCCAGCCTCCCCCAGCCAGCCCTGCCCCG
>JAVDBV010084077.1:0-19896 GCA_032619315.1 Piper longum | reverse complement strand
GAACTCAGTGAAAGACCTGGCGAATTCCATCAATCGAGTTTTCCGCCGATCTCCGGTGGTTTTCCGGCGGGTTTGTGTGGTTTTTCGGCGGGTTTCTGTTGTTTTTCGGCAGCTTTATAGCAGTTTTCCGGCGGTAATCGCCGGCGACGTCTATTGGCCGGATAGTGGTCGTATGTGGTACCATTAGAACCGTCTCGGTGAGCCCGACACATCTGTAGCATTGACGTGGCCGACAGAGATGGCGGCTCGCCAAAAATGGCAAAAATAGGCACGACTGGTGTGTAACTATATCCAGCCGGTTTGGGCGGCGCTGGGCGGCGCTCTGGTCGGGGAAGGTCGCTGGGGGGTCGAGGATGCTGAGCCGACCATTCGATGGCGACAGCGAAGGTCGCCGGTGACAGAATCGGTGAGGCGAGCTCATCGTTAGGTGTGGCGATTCCGAGGTCGATGCGACCAGAGGGTGGCAAGGCCTGGTCAGGGCGGCATGGCGACGCTGCGACGGGGCGGAGCGGCGTTGATCGGCAACCGGGCGGCGGCGACCTAAAAGGGGGAGGCGGAGGCTAGGGTTTGGAAAAGGGGGAACTGTCGGGTGTGAAAAATTGCTGGGTGGCATACTTGCAAATAAAACTTGACTCGATTCCGAGTCGAGTCAAAATAATTACTAATTCATAATAAATTCTAATAAAAATCGAAAAAAATCGGGGAAAATCTCATAAAATAAAATCAACATCGCAATTTCGAAATGACATGCTCTATAACTATCAACCCACCCAAATTGCTCGTAATGTGTCCTAACATAGTAATAGCCTAAAACTATTTGTACGATTAAGCTACATAATAATTAAAAGAAGTACTACATACTCTTATTTATTCTGATAACTCATTCTTTTCTACTGTATTCATTACGTTATCATCATATACTTGAGTACGCATAACCCCTCATAGTTCTTACACGCTACTGGTGTTAGCTCAGTATACATGTTCTGAAACATATTCGACTCGAATAATGGACAAACCGACTGGTTCTAAATATAAAACCATAACTCGAATCGTGGGTTTTACAATATTCCTTCCTTATAAAAATTTCATCCTAGAAATTTTAACATGAGGAGGTTTTACTGAAACTGGAAACTGGATACACGTCAACTGTATCCTCTACTTTTCACTAGTCATGTACATCATCCCTGACGATAGTTGCGCCGATATGGCGGGTTGTGCTTGTGATACTGTCAAGGTCAAACATTCTGATTTTGATCTATTTGTGGCTATTCTGGCATTACCATCATCATTCTTTCCTCTTCTGATTGTCGGACTTGTGGGTTAATAGCCCACCACATTTTCGCTGCGCCACTCTGATTTATTTGTGCCTGTTCTGACATCACCATCATCATTCTCTTATGTACTGATCCCTGCTACTACTAACTTAGCGAAAAAACCTAAATCACCCCTAAGGGCCTACTGGGTTGGTCAAGCAGATACTCTATAGTATCGCAAAGTTCTAATCTGAGCTATACCTGGGAAGACTATGTCGAAGGTAAGGCCTACCTGCTAGCATCTACCCATATTTCTCTGAACATCATCAATATAAAAAGTCAACTACATGTACTCTTAGGAAACTCTATTCTAGGTCCTGCAATCATCCTAAGGTTTGTTATGAGTGTCCTCCTAAGTACAATGCATAACCTAATGAGCAGTACCGCTCACTATCGCCAGTCTAGATCCAACTCTTAGGTGTCCCTGTATAAGGAACTGGACCGCTCACTGGGCCCTAGTTGACTTGGTTCCAAGTCAAGTATCTCACTCTATTCTATAAGAAAACAAGGACGGTTGCTATGACTTTAGTTTATACTATGGCTCTGGTGCCTAACTATACAAGCCACTACTAGCTTCTAAAGGAGAGCTCTCTGTGTCGAGCTGGGAGTGAGAACACCTGCACATACACAGCGTGTCTCAAGGAGTATGATAACATACTCTGTATGGGGCTGTAGCGTATGCATCTAGTGTGTGGCATGTGCTCTGGTCAATGTATACTCATCTCCATCATCCAAACAATCGATAGTATAACTGATATATCTAGGGAGGTGAGTGGACATACTCTTGAGAAAACTCCACCATGTCTGATATCTTTGGGTTATAGGAAAGGAAGTCGAGTCTCGTGAAAATATGGTCACACTGCTCAAGAACTCTCAATAGGTAATGTCTCATCCTCACACATGGAATCTGATATCATATAAACTGGGGAAGTCCACTCAGCTAAGTCAAGGTATCATACAAGTGGCAGGGAGATGAAATCCCTATGTAGTGTACTGGGTGACCAAAACATTGGTAGGTCTAAGGACTTGTCTCTAAGTTCACCATGATTTACTATGGCACAGGTGATCAATTTGTGGAACAGTCAATCAATGACGTATCTTATAAACGGTTCCTAAGTGGCTCTAGTTCAATTAGCTAATAGTAGGCACGTGTTTTTCGATACCGTACTAGTCACGCACTTCTAAACGGGTGGGGTTCAAACGACCCAAAGAATCACTGTCTCACCTCAAGTCTATGGGGACTCATAATGAGGTTCAACACGTCTCATCCGCTCTTCAGTGGTGTGTGACCTACTGTCCCGTAACGATTTGTAGTATTAATCTTCACTCACATGACTACTACCACTGTGGCAGACTTTCAATTAAGGCTATCAATCAAGATGAACATACACTGGTATCACTCCATTTGGTCAGCACGGTCTATTCTGTCTGAAGTCCCTATCCGCATCGTTCTCAAGCTGGGGTGGGATCCGTCATCGTAAAATCGGTCTACCAATACCGACCTGTACTGTAACCCTAATCACTACCATGAAGGCACTTTTATACTCAGGGCAAGGTTCAATCCTATGTCTCAAGGTACGAACCTAATCATGCTCGTGAAGCATAATGGGATCACTATTTCCCTAGAGGACACTCCCTCATTGAACCTTCTATCTATGCCCTATACTCTAATACAAGTCCAACACCTCTCGCTGGTAGGCCAATCTCTAAATGGGTAAATTGCGTGTATGATTATCTACAACCATCCTGATCTATGTATGCCAGTTGTGGGTCCATGAACATATTATTGTGTTGTCTGAGCAATCTAATCATTGTGACTATCCCATCTGGGGGTCATACTGTCATGTTTTGACTCTGCCCATACGCATCCCTCTGAGACTGTCACTAATGGTGCCTAATTGGGTTATCTTGCAACATCTATCTGACCCAATGATTTTTGGCCAAGACAATGATTGCAAGAGAACTGTGAAGTCGGACCCTATGTCATCTCCTCATAATAACCTCATCTTTCATAACTCTTTTGTCCCGCTGATGTCACTGTAGCTATATCTTGTTCCTCAAATTCTGACCCTACTAAGATCTAACTAATATACTTGGTCGGTGGTAGTGCATTTCGGTCGGTGGTAGTGCATTTCGGTCGGCGGTCGTGCAACTTGATCGGTAGTAGTGCAACTCGTTCGGTGGTTGTGCACTCGTTCGGCGGTCGTGTAGCTCGGTCGGTGGTTATGCACTCGGTCGGTGGTTGTACATCTCGGTCGGTGGGTTTGCAACTCGGTCGGCGGTTGTGCTCTCGGTCGGTGGTTGTGCACTCTATCGGAAACACTGCTATCTAAACGCTAAGAATCTAATCCTAATCATATACATCATAATCCACTACTGTCTCTAACATGTCATCTTCGATGTGTCTGTTTCCCTAGAGGTGGCTGCTAACCACTATGCTCTTGTTGTCCAACCATGCGTATCTGATCCGGAGGGGTTTGGATCATCGTATTGACACACAACGGTAAACCTATGGTGAATTCACTTTAATCACCTAAAACCTGGAGTGGTTGCTTCTATCAGTGCTGACTAGCCCCCCACATGGCAGTCACTGATCTAGTGACTTATCTCTGGTGGAATCCTATAAAATATCTAATCTAGCATGCAACGGTGGTCATCTCATGTGCCAACTAACTTACGAGTATCTCTATACTTCAAGGTCCTTACTATTGCACTCTTCCCTCAAGCTCCATACTTCAAACTCCTTCCCACAATGTACACCATGTCCCATGGAAGTAGGACTAATGTGGTGACATGCAAAAGGTGGACACCTGATCAACATCCAATTCAGCCTCAACTGATTGAACATGTATATGTCACGACTAATCCAAATTTTTCATGTGATGGGCAAAACTGGTTGGTCGCTAAGCCCATCATGACATACCTATCAGATTCCTGCTGATGTCTGGATCTGGTATAAGATGGGATCCTATACCCATCCTACCTCTGCTAGCACTACATGCCTTACATCTAACTTGAGTAAAAATCTGATAACCTGATGGAAATCTATGAAAATAACCTATCAGCTCATCAAAGGCTGGTTCCACTTATTTTTTATCCATCCTGAACACACGGTTATGCATCTAGCTTATGAAAAAAATCTCCATGCAAAGAAAAGGACATAAACATACCTGCCAACTTCACTCAGAGAAGTCTTTGCACACACTTCACCTAAAATACTATCTTGCATCTTAATTGACCGAGAGTAGCTCTGATACCAATTCTGTGACACCCCAAATCCGGTTCACCCTCATGAACCGAACCGACATGTTACAGGCCTCGGTTAGGTTGGATAACCCGAACCCAACCAGTGCGGATCTAATCTCGGTGTCTTAAGATGAAGACACAACTTGTTATATATGGATGAATGCATAAAACCCTAATAGGATACTACATGGATGACATGCAAATAAATTTACACACCAATACAATTACAATCAAAATCAATAAAATTCTGAAATCAAACGGACAAGGTCTTACCTAAAAGTGTAATTAGGGGCCACCCTATCAAAATAATATACATACAAACATATATACATATATCAGATATTTGGATTCACACAGAATTTTAATTTATACTGTATGCATCATTATGTTTGAATCTTGGGTCTCAGCCCACCTGTGCATTCTATTCATATTTCATATCATCACATCATGTCTTAGTATTTAATCATTGCATATCATCATGCTTTTCATTTCCTCACATCAGGTGCAATATAATAATAAAAGCATAAAGAAAATATTAAATATTCAATCACCCAACATGTGTGTCTGCAAAAGACCTCATTGTTCCTCCGTCTAGGCTGGCACATCCATCTCATACTCGTCACCTACATATAGTACAAAATCGTCAGTAATGAGTGCTAATAACAAACCAGCTATGAGAGTAGATTCTCATATGAAAGAAAACAATCATATACTCCTTGTGAACTCTCTGAAGGGCAAATACTGAGGAGCCATTTGGCTGCAAACCTGGTAGCATCCCGAACTGTCTGATCTGTTACTGCCGATGCCTCTCTCGACATTTTCTTACTTCATTTTCTAGTCTCGAATCCTAAGCCCTCTCCTTACCTCCATATTTCTCCTGGCCTTGAGCACAAAGGCTGAGTACTCTCAGGCAGTTGCTTTTAGTACCTTTTGAACCACAAGTCATGACATGTGTTGTACTAAACAATACCCGTCAACCTCCATATTCTCCGGGTGTGAGGAACTCAAATGCAGAGTTGTCAGGATCCCTCAGGAATGGAACAGTTCGCTGCACTAATCTAGAGCCTCCTTTGACTGTCACGACATCCGCTCATGGTACGTAAAGTCGATTTTGCCATCTCTCGTCTCACTGAAAACTCGGTAAAATATATATATAGGCCCGAGAAAGGATTTATAAAATAGGCCCGAAGATAACTTGTGGTGGATCTTATTTTCGAAATCTTTCTCAAGGGATCTCATCCTCGAGGGTTATTAATCAGGAAAAACTATTTTGCTAAATAGCTTGATTTAAGTGGGATCCGATAAAATGCCACTTAACCCGTCCTGCAAGTCATAAATCAAACATGAAATAGAAAGAGAGTAAAACAAAGACGTTTCTTAACGGACCTTGTAGAAGGTCCAAACGTGTCATCTCGCGTAGACGGCAAGCTCCTACTCCGTACCTACACATCTGAACTAAATATTAATGCCCGCTAAATAAATGATGCATCAAATTAGTCCTAATTATCATACTCACAATACAAACATTTGTCAATAGTCAAAAAATCATAAATGTTAAAATAATTATAACTCACCCTATTCATATCAATTTTATTATATTTTTCTAAATCATATTATAACCACTTATCACGCTCAGACTACCATATTAGTCACTTAATCCTCGTCATTCTTAATCACATCATCTAACTTATCATTTCATTCACATTTAGGCATTTATCATATCAATTACACAACCCTAGCATGCTGTCTAACAGTCATCAATATTAAATAATAAACTTGGAGGTAATTATATCTCGTGTCGTCGGCAATTGGCGACGGGTAGGGTTTCGTCGTGTGTGCGTCTTGAACCTCAAATTTGGCTCTCGACGGCGTCAGAAGCTCGATCGGGTTCGACTGGATGAACTCAGTGAAAGTCCTGGCAAATTCCATCAATCCTATTTTCTGGCGAGCTCCGATGGTTTTTCGACGGGTTTTCATGGTTATCTGACAGCTTTATGGTGATTTTCTGGCAGCAATCACCGACGACGTTTACTTGCTGGATAGTGGTCGTATGTGGTACCATTAGAACCGTTTCGGTGAGCTCGACGCATCTGTGGCGTCAACGTGGCCGACGGAGACAGCGACTCGACAGAAAATGGCAAAAAGAGGTGCAGCCGGTGGGTAACTAGATCTGACCGATTTGGGCGGCGCTCTGGTCGAGGAAGGTCACAGAGGGTTGAGGATGCCGAGTTGACCACTCGATGGCGATGGCGATGGCGACGGAATCGGCAATGCAAGCTCATCGCTAGGCACGACAATTCCGGCATTGCAGCGCCCAGATGGTGGCGAGGCCTGGTCAGGGCGGCATGGTGATGCTGCGCCGAGGCGGAGCGGCATCGATCGGCGGCCGGGTGATGTCGGATGTGGCGGCAGTGACCCAAAAAGGGGAGGCGGCGTCTAGGGTTTGGAAAAGGGGGAAGTGTCGGGGGTGAAAAATAGTTGGGTGTTATACTTGTAAATAAACTTGACTTGACTCAAAGTCGAGTCGAAATAATTACCAAGTCATAATAAATTCTAATAAAAATCGAGAAAAATCGGGGAAAATTTTATAAAATAAAATCAACATCACAACATCAAAATATTATGCTCTATAACTATCAGCCCACCCAAACTGCCCGTAACGCGGTAAATGGCTTAAAACTATTTTTACGATCAAACTGCATAATAATTAAAAGAAGTACTACATACTCTTATATATTCTGATAACTCATTCGTTTTTACTGTATTCATTACGTTATCATTATATACTTGGGTACGCATAACCCCTCATATCTCATACATGTAACTGGCGTCGACTTAGCATACATATTCTGAAACATACTTGAATCACATAACGGTCGAATTGATCGGTTCTAAATATAATACCCTGACTCGAATCTTAGGTTTTGTTCTAAATCTTAATAATAAATATTATACTACATGAAATTGACTATATTTCTAATAAGTATTTATTTTAAACACTCACAAATCATCTCATACAGTAGTCACCATTTAATTTCAATTTTGACGTAGAACTAAAACCTATTAATACTGTAAACCTGTCTCACCATACCAAATCATGTTTGTTCTAGGTGGCTCTTACTTTAGACAGCTTCACTTAGCCTAGCTAGCCGGCCTCTCCTAAGTAGCTGTGTCTCAAGGAAGGAAGTTTATACATGGCTGATATTATGTGCTAATAGATGGCTTTGAGTTGGATATGAATTAGATATGAGTATATCCATATATGATAAAATATTAAATATTAACTGATTCAAATCCGAATATTACTTCGATTTCATTTAACATATCCATATTTGATCTAAATTTACCAAATTAGTATTTGATTCGATTAAATAAAATCACATAAATAATATAAATTTAATATAAAAGTTGAGAAAAAATAATAATTAAATATTATTTTAAATATCATTTTATAAAATATTACCTATTTGGATTAGATTACCCCAAACCCGTATTTGATCCCAATATTTTTTAATATATAATATATTTAAAATATTTGAACTTTAATCTTATCTGAAATTGTTTTGGATGGATATAAATTTACAGATACCAAATACGTGAATCCATCTTTACAGATATTAATGTTATTAATGTCCATCCCTAAATGAGTAATTATTTTACATGAATTACATTCCATCTCATATGATACCCATCACCTAATCTCAATCCTGACATGGACGGATCACCATAAACTCATGTCGATGATATCTGGTTTGTAACATGTTATTGTTAGGGTCCCTCATTATACGATGAATATGACATGACATACAACTACATGGGGATTTGTAACGACATAATGTTATTCGAAGCGGTACGAAGAATTCAAGAAGAATTATTGAAGACAAAGAGTATTTAGTGTTTGGTCTTTCGTATCTACATGGTTAACAGTTTCTTGAGTATGCATCTTTTATATAAATATGTAGTTGTATTGTGGATGGAAAGATAGTAGGAAAGGCGAAGAGAGTACAACTGAAGAGTGCGTTATTGAGCCTCACTGTGAGGTTTTACAATGAGGCTCTCCCTCTCTCTCTTAGAGGAGGGAGGGCCTCTCCTCATAGTGACTGATCTTTGATCTTTTTGTATGATAAGAGTTTGTTGGCCAAGAGTTTGTGTTGTGTACTCTTGATGAAGATTGGTGTTCTCTTTTAGGGGAGATATAAGAGGTTGTAGATCTAGACAAGGTCACTAGTAGGGGTGCATGTGGGAGAAGAAACAGAAATTGTTCGTTGTGAGTAGAAGACATGACTAGGGGTTCTTCTAAAAGACCAATTGTAGTTAATTTCTTATCCTTCTCTACCTTTTGTCTATGACTTGTAATTTGGGATAATTTTACCCATCTCATAATTTTGGGTTGTGGTTTTATTTCAATTGAGAAAGTTTCCACTAAAGATTTGTGTGTCTCTATCTTTTATCCTGTATTAGTTTGCCTTGTCAAAATACGTAACATATTGTTTGAGGATTTTATGTGGTTAAAATCCTAACAGTTATACATTAAGTCTTTTAAGTACAATTTACTCCTACTTGTATAATTTTGTCATTTGGAACGGTTCAAAACCGCATACTCGTAGAGTGCACATGTTTCTTTGTTTTTAGCTGTGTCACCTTCAAAGTTAATTTGACGCAGCTCTCTCAAAGTTACGAGAAGCAGTTTGTCTTGGCATTATTGAGGTGAGTTTAATGTACAAAGGTGGTTGGTTGGTTGGAAAGGTGAAGTAGGTGACGTATAGTTGATGTCGGTATAGGATCACCCCTTACCCTAATACACCCTCGCTTTTTATTACTATCATATTGCGTTCGATAATTCAGAAACGCCTAAACCAGTTGTCCAAAAGTCCAATTTATACACGTAAGAAGCATGTGATATGGAAACCCACACCTAACCATACTTGATTGCTATTCTCAAAAGTACATGCTTTTCATAGCTTAATTAATAACATGTCAGATTGCATTTGTTCTTTCGTGGTCCAATGGCCTCCACCAATGAAAGTACAATATGTCTGTGGGATTCATGACAAAGATAATTAAACTCCCGATTCAAGCCAAATATCTATGTTATTATAATCTCTCTGATTAATTTAATATCGACCCACTTTTAGTTATAAGAAATTGAAATGTCACTTCTGCATGATTTAATTCATTGGAATCCGTAGAGGACCACATAATCTTAGTAATTGGATCATGATCCATGACAAAGGACAAAAAAAATAAAAAAATGCTTATTGGGCTTCATAATGTGTAAGCTTGCAGTCGAACTTTGTTTACTCATATCAGGTACGTACCATATTCATGCACGGAAAGAGCACAAAAACGGATACCAGACAACCAAAGTTTCTATAATTATCAGTTCATATGATAATCGGTGTCAACTCTATTTTGGTCACAATCTTCGTCTACATTGTTAAAATAGTTCCAAGATTTATTTTGTTTATAATTTTAAGGATAAAAACACTTCAAAACGGAATGAAAGCTCCTCAAATGGGAGGAGGTTTTGGAGGCATACCCACAAACAAGATTGCATGAAATATTACCCTTTCCGATAATTTCATCCTTTTCAACGAAAATTTTCAAAGCTTTTACGATTTTCCACAAAAAATCACCAAAACCCCTATTAGCTGAATATGATATCACCGAAATCTCCTTTTGCCAGATGAGAATTCTTACCCTCCAAAACATAATATTTGCTCATTTCATTATTTCGAAAGGCCAGGCTATCCGACGCCCATCATCACAAGTAAGATCTAACTTATAATCCTAACAAAATCCGACGCCCTAACAATTTATCTTGGGTATACCAATTTCAAGGGCTCAACAGCTGGGTAGGCAGGACAACCAGTAGATTGCATACTTGCATATATTGCAATTGGGATGGTTATAGACTTCAGTGTAAGACTCTGATTTAGTGCAGTTGCATACACAGAGGTGGAGCGGAGGTGCCAGTATATATGCATGCCATGTTTTTTCTCTTGTTGCAGGCAACTAATCACCAATTGCTTATGTGCATCTGATCCGTCTCGTATTGTGTGCTCATTGGCTGCTCTTCACTGGCATTCTGGGTGAATCGAGCTGGTGGGGACGAGAAGATTGCAATTATTGAAATATGTTTGTCTGTAAATGATAAAATATTTTGGAGGACAAAAATCCTACCTGAAGGCCCATGGGTTTCTTAATAACTCTGGTTACCCAGTTGTTTATATATGGAGAGGGAAAAGGATTCTTTAATTTATGCTTGAAACATTGGTTTCTACAGCAATGGAAACTGGAAATTCTGCAAATGACATGAATGGTATGTTTTTCATGATGTATCGAGGATGTAGCATACTTTGAAGGTAGAAAAATGTTGGACTGCTTTTTGAATCGCAATCGATATTGCCTTATACATTTGAGGAGTTCATAAACATGAGCACTATGCTGAGTTGCTCATTAGTCATTCCTTAGTGAAAACAGCGCTCTTTTGATGATCAACTCATAAAGCAAGAACCAATATTTTCTCTATCAATTTTTCTACAACTCTCTCTGCAAATAGGAATGGATGTAGTCAACTAATCCTTACAAGAGTATCAATCACGGAGTTTGTGAGGCAGTATTGCTCATGTGACTAAGAACTGCAAAGTTATAAGCGAGTTATTTTTCTTTGGTTGAAAATTAGGGAAAAGTTGATATCTAACTAGAGCTACATGAAAATGCAAAAGATTAGAAGCCCATTAAAAGAAGAACATTGGATGATTACAGCCCACAACTTCACCGACTGGCATCTGATGAAGAAAGCCCAAATTAGTCGAAATCCACATTTTATAAAATTTTATTTTATCATTGGGCCCATATAAATTGTACAAAATATAAGTAATTTATCCTGTCAATAACTAGTTATAAAAAATAAATGGGGATTTTAAACAAAGTGATGATTTCTAATTTGAACCGTATCGTCCTTCATACTTCTTGCTCTCAACAATAATTAAAAAAGTCATTATAGAAAAAAATATAATTCAGCTGTGAGTAGATTTTATAAATTTTATTTTAGTTAGTGGGCCCACAAATATTAACATCAAATATAAGTAATTTTTATAACTATAACTAATTGTTAGAAATAAGTGGGGATCTTAAACCAAGTTAAGATTTCCAACTCAATTCAAATTTTAATTAATTAAGGTTGATTGATAATAATTACAAATAAATAAAATTCTGCATCAAATAAGAACTATTAAGTAAGCAATTAGTGCAAGTTAGATTAAAAATTATTAATTTTGTTGGTTTATCCTATGTTAGTCGTAGAAGGTATTGGTGAGTTGTATATATGCTAATAGAAAACTTTATCCTTTGAGTTAATTTTTAGATTAAGAAAGTGACGAGGAGTATTTGATATTTGGCCCTTCGTATCTATGTGATTAGTTATATCTTGAGTATGTGTCTTTTTCTATATATAGGTAGTTGTATATATATAATGGATATAATTTAAAGAGTGTGTGAGTTTCACTATGAGGTTTGTACATGTGTAATAGATATAATTTGAAGAGTGTGTGAGTTTCACTATGAGGTTTTTTAATGAGGCTATCCTTCTCTCTCTTAGAGGCCTCTCCTCACAGGGTCTAATCTTCTTGGATTCCAAGAGTTTGTTGTGTACTCTGGATGAATATGGATATATCAGCTTTCTCTGATGGGTGTACCGACTTTTGTCGATGGGTGTTCTCCTTTAGGGGAGATATAAAACGTTGCTGATTTAGACTGGGTGACCATTGGTGGTGCATGTGGGAGTGTACTGGCTTTGTCCGATGGGTGACCAGCTTTGTCCGATGGGTGTACAGACTTTGTCCAATGTGTATTCTCCTTTAGGGGAGATATGAAAGGTTGTAGATTTAGACAGGGTCACCATTGATGGTACAAGTGGGAGAAGAAAGAAAAATTATTCGTTTTGAGGAGAAGAGAAATTGTTCGTTGTGAGGAGAAGATATAACTTTGAGTTCTTCGACAAGACTAACTGTGGTTAATTTCTTGTCATTTTTTACCTTTTGTCTATAGTTTATAATTTGGGGTAGTTTTACCCATCTCATGTTTTTTGTTGTGATTTTCTTTCAATTTGAAAAGTTTCCACTTTAAATGTGTGTCATTTGTCTTTTATCCTTTATCGTATTGTTTTACTTTATTAAAATACACAACATAGTATTTGGGGATTTTGTATGTTATCTCAACAAGTGGTATCAGAGGTTGGTTGGGAGGCCAAATGGCCCAAAAAGTAGTATCACAGCTTTGGTTCATCCTCTTGCGGAAATTCGTGGAGTTGTGATTCAAGACCTATGGAGGTTTGTCAGATAAATCAAGGAAAAATTTGGTTCATTCAAGATTGTTGGTATTTTTTCAAGATGACTTTTGGACAGTGCTAGTAAAAGGGTGTTTTTTCTATGTGAGTAGGGGAGATGTGCTAGAAGTTTCAATCAAGGAAAATAAAAGGCATTCCACATGAGTTGGAAAAGAAAAAGTATTGAGATATTTTCCTCCTCATGTGATGGTGGTCTACAAGTGGTCGACAAGCGATCAACAATGGTGCATCAAATCTGACTTGTATTCGATAAGTGGTGTAGAGTGGAAGATTTTTTTAAGGAGTTTTCACATGGGGTGAGAAAGGGAGATTGGAAGGGTTATATCTCTTTTCCATGTGAACAATGCTAAAACTAACCCTAGTTTGCTTCGTATAATTCGGGAAGGGAGAATTTTCAGAGTCTTTCATGATACAGTGAATGTGAGATAACGTGCAACTGCATGAGGAATCGTAAAGACATTGTGTTACGTTAAGAGGTATGAAGTATTTTAGTAGAATTATGGAAGACGAGGAGTATTTGATGTTTGACCCTTCATATCTACGTCATTAGTTGTATCTTGAGTATATATATATATATATATATATATATAGTTGTACAAGTGTAATAGATATAATTTGAAGAGTGAGTAATATTGAGTTTCACTGTGTGGTTTTTTAGTGACACTCTCCCTCTCTCTCTCTCTCTCTTAGAGGCTTCTCCTCATAGGGTCTGATCTTCTTGTATGTCTATGTCAAGAGTTTATTGTGTACTCTTGATGAAGATGGATATACCGGCTTTATCTGATGGGTGTACCTACTTTCCCAGATGTGTGTTCTCCTTTAGGGGAGATATGAGAGGTTACAGATCTAGAGATCTATACAGGCTCACCATTAATGGTGCATTTGGGAGAAGAAACAAAAATTGTTCGTTGTGAGGAAAATGCATGACTTTGGGTTCTTCAATAAGAACAATTGTGGTTAATTTTTTATCATTCTCTATCTTTGGTCTATGGTTTATAATTTGGGGTTATTTTACCCATCTCATATTTTTTGTTGTGGTTTTCTTTTAATTTAAAAAGTTTCCTCTTTAAATATGTGTGCTATATATTTTTTATCCTTTATTGTATTGGTTTGCCTTGTCAAAATATATAACATAGTGTTCAGGGATTTTGCGTGTTAAAATCCCAACAAATTTTTACACCTATAAGATAATATACTCTAAGTTAGTTGAGAACTCATAATCAGAAATATTAAATAAAAGTATCTATGAATAATGTAAAAAAGTTTCTAGTTTTAACTTGAACATCATAATATTGTTTATTAAGTCATAGGCTTAGGGGCGACCCCAAGGGCAACCAAATCAAGTATCATGTCAATCATATTTTGTGGGTGAACGAGATCTTATGCCAGACCAATTTTTTATTTAACTATATAATTAATTGAGTAAAATTATTTGAGAAGGCATAGGCCAGGTAGAATAATTAAGTGATATTTATTTAAAATTATAATTTATTATTAATCAAGGAATGAAATACTTAATTGTATTTTTTTATTATTTTCAATTGAAATTACTTAAATACCTACTGAAATAAGACCTAGTATATAAACCTATAGATGGATCAACCTCCCTCTCTCTCTAAAAATCTCTTGACGTTGATGCTTCTAAGGAAAGGAGTAGGGACAAGTAGGGCTTGGTAATTCCATCATTTTTCTCATTTTTTCACCACAAATCGTCATATTTTAGTTAATTTATGTGTAGAGCATACATATATTTTATTTTAATTAATTATATATAAAATTTTAATTGATTTGTCATTTAAAAAATTCTGTAAATTACTTAATTTGATCAAGGATTTGTACGATTCTTTGAGTTCTCGGATATTGAACTTATTGAATATGGTTGTTACATCAAAACTTAAGAATTATGCATGCATACTCTTTTTTAGATTGAAATTAAGGAGTATTTCTATTTTTCTTTTAATTCATAGTAGATTAATGATAATAAGTAGATGTATAATGATTTTATGGAATTTTGCATGTTTGCTAACATGCTAGTTACTCCATGTAGGAAATTATATAAAGATATCTTGTTAGATTGTGCTTTAATAACGAAATTGAGTATAATTATTAATTGCATGAAAACTCAGTATGTATAATTGGTAAAAGGTGTAAATAACTAGTTAGAATATTCAGAAATGGATTACATTTTAATTAAGTACGAATTAATTTAATTAGAAATAAAATTGTCTGCGACAGTAAGATCTAACTTATAATCCCAACAAATATCCTATAATTAATTTTTCTTTGGTATAGCAATTGCAAGGGTTCAACAGCTGGGCAGGCAGGACAGCCACTAGACTGAATACTTGCATGGATTGCAATTGGGATGGTTATAGAGTTCAGTATATGACTTATTTTCTTTTGTCCAGTCCTAGACTGTATACACAGTAGGTGGAGCCGAAGTGCCAGTAGACATGCATGCCATGTTCTCTCTCATTGCAGGCAACTTATCGCGACTTCTTATCTGCATCTGATCCATCACGTATTGTGTGCTCATCGTTGGACACTGCGACATTCATACGGCCATGGCTGCTCTTTAATGGAATCCTGGGTGAATTGAGCTGGTGGGGAGGAGAAGATTGCAATTATTGAAACATGCTTGTCCGTAAATGATAAAATATCTAGTAAGAGAAAAATCCTACCTGAAGGCCTATGTGTTTTTTAATAACTTAAGTTACCCGGAAGTTGTTTATAGATGGAGAGGGAAAATAATCGTTTATTATATGCTCGAAACATAGATTATACGGCAGTGGAAAATGAGAATTATGTATACGAGATGCTTTTGTGTGTACAGGCTAGACATGACATGAATGGTATGTTTTTCATGATGTATTTAGGATGTAGCAGACTTTGAAGGTAGAAAAAGGTGGGACTGCTTTTTGAGGCGTGTTCGAATAATTAATGTGACATGCAAGTATACACGGTCGAAATAAGTAATATAATGATAAATTCGAGTATCGTTCCCAATGAGATGAATTTCTTTTAATTAATTAAAGAGAATAAAATTAAGAGTAAAAAAAATAATTGATTTAACTAAATTTCAATAATAACTTTAAATAAATGGAGAAGTGAAAATGATAAAACTCGTTCTAGAGTCGAATTTCCCTTAATATGAATTTAATCTTCATCAAATCTTACTATTATATTCCATCAAATTGTCGATCTAGGATAGTTATATGACATGGTGGCTCCCGCTCCTTCGTGCTTCCATTATTTTGCCTCAATTTTTACCTCCCGACGATAATTGATTAATTAATAAAATAACACATTAAAATTTTCCTTACAATCACATACGGTGTTATGTATTTCCCAACCATAACGACAAACAAGTTAAAAGACTCGTCGTATAATGAATTATCAATGACTAGTCTAATTAATTTCTCCCGAAATCTAATAAAACCTCATGATCTAAGAAATAGGTGATCAATCTATTTTTAGTATTAAGAACATAATAACTCAAACATTCCGATTGAATAAAAGAGTAAGAGCTTAAAATAAATTCAATTAAATCATGTTAAGTTCCATTCTTCTCTAGAACGAAAAAGTTACTTCATAATAAAAATAGAAAATAATATAAAAAGAAACTAGTCTTTATTATGAAAAGAAAAAAATTACAAACTAGAACTACTTCTAAGAAGCCATGAGTTGAGATGAGATATAATATGATCTAACAACAACTAGCCACCCCTTAATATAGAAGAGAAGATACAAGAATTTGAAGAGGGTGCTCACAAATCAACGTAGTCTAATTAATTATGATGTCCCTTCAAATTTCCAATTCTTTGACTCCGTTGAACACCATAAATTGTAGCCATTGGGTGGGGCCAATTGTCATAACCATAAGCTTCTATATTTTTAATGGTTTTCTGCATTAAAACACCAAATTTAAGTATATTAAATAAAATATTAATTAACTAAGAAAATAAAGTAAAATATCACTTTATTAATAATATCTATACTCATGAAGTACAAAATCACATTAAAAACATAGATAAATATTGTATATTTTAAACACTTAACAAGGCGTAATCGATATTGCCTTAACACATTTAAGGAGCTCACAAACATGAGCACATTGTTGAGTTGATCATTAGTCATTCCTGAGTGAAACAGCTCCCTTTCGATGATCATTTCATAAAGCAAGAACCAATATTTTCTCTCTTTATTCTTCTACAACTCTCACTTGTAAACAGGAATATATGTAATCAAGTAATCCTTACAAGAGTGTCAATTACATAGTTTGTGAGTAGGGGTGCTAAACGAGCGAGCGAGCCGAGCTCAACTTGTGTTCGAGCTCGGCTCAAATAGTTCAAAGTTCGTTCGAACTCGACTCGAGATCGAATGAGTTTCGAGTTCGATCGAGTTTTGAACGTACATGTTCGAGCTCGACTCCAATAAACTTAAACTATTTGATTTTTTTCGAGCTAGAATTCAGCTCTTTCGTGAGTTCGGAACCCAGCTCGTTTGTGACCTCAAAACCGGCTCGATTAAAAGCCTAACTCAATTAAAAACATGTAGTTAGCCTGATTTGAACCCACAACCTTCTTAAAAAATTGAGGAGTTGAAATACCTATCATCTAAGCTATCTCACTTTTTTCCTAGTTTATTATAGATAAATAAATATAACTAGTTATATTTAAACTATTAGTATATTATATATATATATATATATAATATAAAAACTATATTATTATATTATTTTATTGAGTCGAGTTCGAGTCGAGCTATGAGTCGAATTCGAGTTGAATTCGAGTTATAACCAAGTCAAGTCGAGCCGAACACGGCCTTGCTTAAGCTCGACTCGTAGGATTCTAATTCGAGTTCGAGTATTTAAATATCAAGTTTCGAGTCGGGTTGAATTGAACCGAATGCTAAATACTCATGAGTTAGCTCGCTCAATTAATAACCCTATTTGTGAGGCGGTATTGCTCATTGGACTAAGAAAGGCAAAGTTATAGTTATTTTTATTTGGTTGGAAATTAGAGAAGAGTTGATATCTAACTAGAGCTATATTAAATTGCAAAAGAGAAGAAGCCCATTAACAGAACTTTGGACGACTACAGCCCACAACTTCGCCAACATGGCATATGATGTAAAAACCCAAATTATTCGAAATCCAAATTTTATAAAGTAAATTTTAATTTATCATGTGTCCATACAAAATAGTAAAAAAAACAAAGTAATTTATCATGTCAATAACTACTTATAAAAAAAAAAAGGATTTTAAACCAAGTGATGATTTCTAATTTGCGCCGTGTCATACTTATTGCTCTTCACTATAATTGAAAAAAATCTTATTCAACCATGACTAGATTTTATAAATTTTATTTTAATTAGTGGGCCCATATAAATAACATCGAATATAAATAATTTATATATCTAAATAATTATTATATATAAGTGGGGACCTAAAACCAAGTTAAGATTTCTAACTCGAGTCCAATTTTAATTAATTAAGATTGATTAACAGGAATTACAAATAAATAACAATCCTGCATTAAATAGGTACCATCAAGTTGGATGAAATTTTATTAATTTTTACATTGAAAGTATAACATAATCTATATTATTTGAGAACTTATAATCAGAAATATTAAATAAAAGTAGTTATGAATAATATAAAAAATTTCTAATTTTTAGTTGAACATCATAATATAATTTTTTTAATCATAAGCATAGGGGCGGCCACGAGGCCAACCGAATCAAGTTGCTTGTCTATCATGTACAGTTGGTGGATAGCAAGATCCGGTCACGAGCCAACTTGTACTAGTAGTAGTAACAGCTGCCAGCCCATACTTGCGGTTTATTTTTCTTTAAGGCTTTGTTTGGTTGCATGAAAATAATTTATATGACAATTTTTTTTTTAAAATAGTTAAACTAACTAGAAGTAATTGTATTCTATGTATTTTATATATAAAATAATATTAATTTAATCATTTTACGTACAAATTAAATATATTTACATCCAAGTTAAAATACAAAATAATCATAATTATTTCTAAGTGAGCCACCCTTATATAATTAAATTTCGCCATTTTTTTGTTTCAAGAGAAAAAAATGATGGAAATTTTTTGTATACGGGAGGGCTCATTGGTGACCCACTTTCATCACGATTCATTTCAACAAAAAAAAAAAGAAAAACATTGAGAACTATTTGTGTTGCGATGTGCATGTTGGAGTTTTGGATGATAATTTTTATGTTAACCAGAGTCTAAGGTTGCCCGATGGCGGACCACTTGTCAACAAAGCAAAGAACATATAATTTTTTTTTTTTTTTGTATCTCTTGATGATCAAACAGGAAACATAATCTTTGTTACCTTCTCGATGGAGCGCAATTGAATACAATTGATAATAAAATAAAATTATGTCTTAAAACAACCTCCTCGCATGCTGGGCTCGAGCTGGGCTCGAGCCTTATACAGCCCACCTAGGCTCATTCTCAAGAGCCCAGGTGGGATCTTGGGCTTGATCACTGTAGTTAGTCCACCCATCTGTTTGCCATCCGATGGTGATGGGCTACTGGCCAGCCCACCATGACTTTAGCTTTCTTATTTTATTAATTTTTAAACTTGATATGTCTAGCATTCCTTTTATAATTTTTGAATAAATAAATTTATAACTTTTATTAGTTTTTATCCTTCATTTTATTAATAATTACACATTTTTATTAAGTTCTAGCTTGCTCGAGTTGGCTGAGTTGAGCCCGACATGAGCAGAGCTCGGCTTGGCTTGTTTACTAGGCAAGCCTGGACTAGACTTGGTTCGACTAAAATTTGAGCCGATCTGGTTCGAATAAAATTAGAGCCGAACCGGCTCGATTCGTCCAGAAAGGGGAGAAATAATTAACTTTAAAGTTGATGGTGCCCGCAAGGTTTGGGAAGAAATTGGGGGCGCCAAGGGTGACATGGTACGGCGTCGCCACGACTTTCATTCTCATCGCCGGCGAC
>JAVDBV010084076.1:0-23374 GCA_032619315.1 Piper longum | reverse complement strand
CAAAAATCTGATATATATATATATATATATATCAGATTTTTGGATTCACCCAGAATTCTAATTTATAATGTATCCATCATTATCTTTGAATCTTAGGAGAGCCCACCTGTACTTTATATTCATATTTTATATCATCTCATAGTGTCTTAGCATTTAATCACTATATATCATCATGCTTTTCATTTCTTCAAATCAGTTTCAATATAATAATAAAAGTATAAAAAATATTAAACATTCAATCACCCAACACGTGTGTGCGCAAAAGACCTAATTGCTCCTCCATCGAAGCTGACATATCCATCTTATATTCATCACCTACATATAGTACAAAAATTCGTTAGTAATGAGCGTTACTGGTCCAAAATATAACTAATATTAAACTGGCTATGAGAGCAAATTCTCATATAAAATAAACATCTATATACTCCTCGCAACTCTCTCAAGGGCACTTACTGAGGAGCCATTGGGCTGTAGACCCGGTAGCATCCCAAACTGAGTTATTTGTTGCTGCTGTTGCTTCACTCGTCATTTCATACTTCATTTTTTGGTCTCAAATCCTAAGCCCTCTCCTTACCTCCATATTTTTCTGGCCTTGAGCACGGAAGTCAAGTACTCTCACGCATTCTGTTAAGTGTTTAAAATATACAATATTTACCTATATTTTTAATGTGATTTTGTACTTCATGAGTATAAATATTATTAATAAAGTGGTATTTTACTTTATTTTCTTAGTTAATTAATATTTTATTTAATATACATAAATTTGGTGTTTTTAATGCAGAAAAGATGACACAAATTAAGCATGTGGTCATGGCATTTGGCCCCACCCAATGGCTACAAATTTTGGTGTTGACAAAGCTAGAAGAATATGGATGTACATGGCTGCATTTGAGTTTTTTGAGGAAGTGTAAACTTGAAGAGACATCATAATTAATTTGGATACGCCAATTTGTAAACACCCTCTTCAAATTTTTGTATCTTCTCTTCTATATAAAGGGGTGGTCATTTGTTGTTTGTCATATGAGATCTCATCTTAGCTCATCTCTTGGCTTAAGAGTTTAGAAAAAGTAGTTCTAATTTTTTGTAGTTCTTTTCTTTTTATAATAAAAAATAGTTTCTTCTTTATTGTGTTCTTGTCTTCTATTATGGAGTAGATTTTTATATCGTTCTAGAGTAGAATGGAACTTAACATGATTTAATTGAACTCATTTCAACCTCTTACTCTTTTATTTTATCGGATTGTTTGAATTATCATGTTCTTAATGCTAAGAATAGATTAATCACCTATTTTTCGATCATGAGGTTTAATTAGATTTCGGGAGAAATTAATTAGATTAGTCATTGATAATTCATCATACGACGAGTCTTTTAACTTGTTTGTCGTTGTGGTCGGAAGATACACAACACCGTATGCAATTGTAAGGCAATTCTTAATGCATTATTTTGTTAATTAATCAATTATCACCGTGAGGTAGAAATTGAGGCAAAATAATAGAAGCATGAAGGAGCGAGAGCCACCATGTCATATAATTATCCTAGATCGAGAATCCGAGGGAATAAAAGATAAGAGTAAGATTTGATGTAGATTAAATTAATGTTAAGGGAAATTTGACTCTAGAACGAGCTTTATCCATATCATTCTCTCTTTTAATTTAAAGTGTTATATAGATTTATTTGTGTCAATTGTTTTTGTTTTGTTTTTAATTTAATTTTTCTTAATTAATTTGAGAAAATTCATCTCTCTGTGGGACGATATTCGAAACTTATCATTATATTACTTGCTTCGACTGTGTACACTTGCACATCATTAAAATAATTCGAACACAGTCGCTTTCAATACCCTTTGAACCACAGGTCATGATATACGCTGTACTAAACAGTACCCATAACCACCACGTTCTTTGGGTGTGAGGAACTAAAACGTGGAGTTGTAAGGATCCCTCAGGAATGGAACAGTCCGCTGCACTAATCCAGAGCCCGCTTTAACTGTCACGGCATCTGCTCATGGTACGTGTAGTTGATTTCTCTATCTCTCGTCTCACTGAAAACTCGATAAAATATATATAGGTCTGAGAAAGGATTTATATAATAGGTCGGAAGGCAAATTATGGTGGATCTTATTTTTGAAATCATTCTCGAGGGATCTCATCCTCAAGTGTTATTAATCTGGAAAACTGTTCAACTAAATGGCCCGAGCTAAGTGGGATCCGATAAAATACCACTTAACCCATCCTGCAAGTAATAAATCAAACCTACAATAGAATAGAGCATAAAAATAGAGACGAGTCCTAAATAGACTTAGTAGAAGCTCCAAGCGTGTCATCGCACCAAAGCGGCGAGCTCCTACTTCGTACGTACATATCAAATCTAGAAGTTAATGCCCACTAAATGAATGATATATCAAACTCATCACGATCAACATACTCACAATGCAAACATTCATCAATAGTTAAATAATTATAAATGTGAAAATAATTATAACTCACCCTATTTATATCAATTTTATTATATTTTTCTAAATTACATCGTAATCACTTATCATGCTCAGACTACTTCATTAGTCACTTAATCCTCATCATTCTAAATCACATCATGTAATTCATCGTTTCATTCACATTTAGGAATTTATCATATCAATTACTCAACCCTAGCATGCTGTCTAAAAAGCATCAATTCTAAATAATAAACTTAGAGGTAATTATACCTCGCGTCATCGGCAATTGGTGACGAGTAGGGTTTTGTCGTGTGTGCGTCTAGAACCTCGAATTCGGCACTCGACGACATCTGTAGCTCGATCGGGTTCGACTGGATGAACTAAGCGAAAGACTCGACGAATTCCATCAATCTGGTTTTCCGGCGAGCTCCGATGGTTTTCCGATGGGTTTCCATGGTTTTCGGCAGCTTTCTGGTGGTTTTCTAGTGGCAATTGCCGGCGACATCTACTAGCTGGATAGTGGTCGTATGTGGTATCATTAGAACCGTCTTGGCGAGCCCAATACATCTGTGGCATCGACGTGGCTGATGGAGGTGGCGGCTTGCCGAAAAATGGCAAAAACAGGCGCAACCGGTGGGTAACTAGATCTGGCCGGTGTGGGTGGCGCTCTGGTCGGGGAAGGTCACTGGGGGGTCGAGGATGCCGAGTTGACCACCCGATGGTGACGGTGACGGTCGCCAGCGACGCGAGCTCATCGCTAGGTGCAGCGATTCTGGCGTCGTGGCGGCCAGATGGTGGCCGGGCCAGGTCGGGGTGGCACGACGACGCTGCGTCGGGGCAGAGAGGCATCGATCGGTGGCCGAGCGGCATCAGCTGTGGCGATGCATAGTGAGGGCGGCAGCTAGGGTTTGGAAAGGGGGAAAGTCTCAGGGGTGAAAAATAACTAGGTGCCATACTTGTAAATAAAACTTGGCTCGACTCTAAGTCGAGTCAAAATAATTACTAACTTGTAATAAATTCTAAAAAAATCCAAAAAAATCGAAAAAAACCCATAAAATAAAACAAATACACAATATCAAAATGACATACTCTATGACAATCAACCCATCCAAACTACCTGTAATGAGTCCTGAAACAATATTCGGCCTAAAACTATTTCTACGATTAGCTACATAAAAATAAAAATATATACTACATACTTCCATATATTCTAATAACTCATTTATACTATATTTATGATATTATTATCATATATTTGGGTATGCATGACCCCTCATACCTCATATACGCAATCGGCGTCGGCTCAATACACGTGTTCTGAAACAAGCTCGACTCGAAATAGCAGTCGAATTGATCGGTTTTAAATATAAAACCTTAACTCGAATTGTAGGTTTTACACGCGTCATGGAGGCTGAGCAGTGGCCGGGAGGGCTCGAGGTGGCACGATGACACCGTGGTGAGGCGTCGGCGACAATGTCAAATAGGAGGTGGCGGTGGCTAGGGCTCGGGAAGAGGGAGAAGAGAGAAAAGGTCGGGGGTGAAAAATAAATGGGTGGCATACTTGTAAATAAAACTCGTTTGACTCTTAGTCGAGTCAAAATAATTATTTATTAATAATAAATTCCAAAAACATCCAAAAAATCTAAAAAATCCCACAAAATAAAATAAACATAACAAGATCAAAATAACATGCTTTATAACTAATAACCGACCAAAACTGCCAATAACGCGACCTAATGCGGTAAACAACCTAAAACTAATTATGCGATCAAACTGCATAATAAAAAAATTATATTACATACTTTTATATAATCTGATAACCCATTCTTTTATGTTGTATTCATGACGTTATCATCATATATTTGGGTATGCATGACCCCTCATATCTCATACATGCGACCGACGTCGGCTCAGTACACGTTTTCTAAAACATACTCTACTCGAAATAGCAGTCGAACTGGTCGGTTCTAAATATAAAATCATAACTCTAATCGTGGGTTTTACAGGTATAACCAAATAATAAAATACAATATTTAAAACTATACTTAGAGGCTTGATTTTGTAAAATTTCACTCGTACTTAAAAAAATATATTTTCATTGGTAAAAAAATCACTCTAATATCATGAAGGGATCAATATTTATGAAAAAGAACATAAGGAACTTAGTTTTTTATTTAACAACCTCAATATTTTTAATCACTAAACCAGGAAACTAAATTCAATTGTAATAATTATTATATAAACTAATTATTCAATTGTGTGCTATCATATTTGAACATTATTGACCTAATAAATCAGGTTCATAAACATGCTAATAATTAATGGGCTAATCAGAACAGTTAAAGAAATGTGCTATTTATTCGATAAAAGTCACATCTAATACCTACTTAAATAAGATTCTATTTATATCTGAAAATGTGCTATCAATCTTTAATTAGTTACTTACTTTTAAAGAAATAATTTAAACTCATTAATTTATATTTTGGCCGAGTTATTATATATTGATTTAAATTGGGTGAAGTATATATTATTACAATTATTATCTTTAATTTATTTTAAATATGAGTTTGATCAAACGCCTAAATTAGTGTGTTAAAAAAACCATAATCCACAGGGCTCCCCTAAATCCAATGTAACGCGTGATTACCAATCGGCTCGGACCCCAGACGGCTCGTACCCGCCCATTCTATCTTCTTCGAACCGGAGCTTGGTGATTGGCTCCCATGGCGTCGGGATCCTCCGATCGATCAGCCGGCGGGTCGAAGGCCTACGACTTCGCCGCCGACGATGTTCTCCGCTTCTACGACCCCGATCAGAACCCCCGCTCCGAGGCGCCCAACAAGCTTCCCATCTCCAAGGTAGTCGCTCCTTCTCGGCAAGTTCGGCGTTGGGTCGGCCTTTTATCTGTTCTGAAGCTTTACGTTACTGTATGTGCTTCAAGTTTGAATCTTTCAGTATGATGATGTACTGTTTGTGATAAAGTTTTCTTTTTTTTTTCTTGGTGGTGTTGTCAGCTGAAATTGCTTTAGGACTAAATAGTTGTTTATTTTTTGGCAATCATTGTCCGTTTTTATGGTAGTTTTATCAATGATTGTGTTATGGAGGATGTAACATGATCAGTTTATAGTATGGCGTTAAAGGTTTTGCGCCTTGGATATGCAATCGAGCGTTTATTGATAGCATACGCGTTTGTTGACTCTGTGTGTTAAGGAATTTTGAGATTGTATGTGTTGACTCTGTGTTAAGGAATTCTGAGATTGTATAGTGTCGATTTTTGTAAGCATTTTGCGATTTGCATAGCCAAATGCTAGCTTTGTCGAGCCTGTCATTGTTGTACTTCTTTTGATGCCTGTTTATATAAAAGGATGGAGAATTACTCGTACATGTATTCTGTTGTTATGTTTAACGTTGAATCCGGTCGAAAAATGTTGTTTTACTTGCAGGAATTTCGGGAGTTTGGGCTCTGGAAATCTTTGATGGATGCTAATAATCCTCAGGAAGAGCCTGGTTACCAGGATGTCATTGCCGCTTTTGAGAAAAGCGTGAAGAAATATACGGACACATTGATGCATTTTCTCGAAGGAATCAGTGGCCGCCTTTCGCAGTTGGAGCTGTACTGTTATGGCCTAGAGAGTAATATAGGAGAGCTTCGATCTGATTTAAATTTTGATCATGATGAGTCTAACCAAAAACTTGAGTCATTTGAGAAACACATTAAGGAAGTGAGTCGCTGTTTTTTTTTTAATTCTATTTTCCTGCCTGACTATTTTCATCGTTGCCCTAGTCTATTGTGTCATCGATCTGGTTAGAGGAGTCTGTGTATACTTCACAGTTATGCGAGGCTGGTGAAGTTACTTGGGCATGCGTATCAATCAAATGATATGTACCATTTTTTTTTCTAGTGACGAGGTTCAACTGCTCATGATTTGTGCTTCTACCAGCATGATCGATGGGCATGGTCAATTTTTGTGACCGAATCATGTTAAAATCAGTTTAACTTTTTTTTCTTAGTTTTTAGGTTATTGTTACTTGTATATTTGTTAACATTTTGATTACAAAGTTCACTTGTTACAGGTTCATAGATCAGTCCAGATCCTCAAAGACAGACAGGAACGTTCAGATGCTCAAAAAGAGCTTACGAAGCTTCAGCTTTTGCAGAAAGAATCATTATCGGTGCAGCCTGCACGACAAGCTGAAGACATGGTTGCTCATTCAACTTCAGGGACTAAGAAATCAAAAACCTCTTCTGATGCTCAGAATCTACAACTAAGTTTAGCCTTACCTCATCAACCGACAGTACCCATCCAGCCACCAACTCCTTCATCTTCGCCCCTTCAACAGCCAGCCCAGGGGCCAAGTCAACCAGTAGCATACTATCCACAACATAGTCAAATGCTCCATCAGGTTCCCGCTCAAAGTGCTCAAATTCAAGACCCACACACAAAGCCAGATGAGCAGTTTGCTAACCAAAGGCCTCAGGTCCTTGATCCAGCAAGGCAGCCACCACAGACACAGTCACCAGTAAGCCAACCAGGTGCACACCCGTATGCATCACATCGGCAACAATGGCCCCAACAAGCACAGCAGTCGCAGCCAGTTCCCCCAGTTCCTGTTAGACTTCAAATGCCACCAGTATATCCTCCCTACCCTCCGCAGCCTGGCAACCTTCCATCAGAATCATTTCCCAGCAGTATGCCAATGCAGGCTCCATTCTCGGTTCAGGTAGAAGGGAGCAGGAATGAGCCTGGCTCCTACGGCTATGGAGCGCCTAGCATGACAGTGCTGCCATCAGCACACTACCATAATCCAATGACGCAGCCTCAGCCATCGCCATCGGCTGGGCAAGATGGTTTTGGTACAGGCGCAGGCGAGGTTGGATATCTATCTATGGGGCCCCATCGTTCACAGTCCAATACCATTGGCTGCATGATGTATGAGTGGCGGTGCACCGCCTTTGCATCCTCCGCACTATGCACAAGGTGGTACCTATCTTCAGCAGCCCCCTTCCAGCAATGCTGGACGGGCGCGACCTTCCCCTCCACACACGACGTGCAGCACTCCTTACAGTGAGCTTATGGAGAAAGCCTTGAGCATGGGATTTCCCAGAGAACAAGCTGCAACTGCCATGCGTGGGATAGAGGAGAGTGGACAGCCGATAGATTTCAACACGCTGCTGGACAGACTTAATACCGTGCCCCAGAGAGCTTGATGATCTCTCTCTTATACATGTGTTCGTGATTTTTCGGTGACTCCTGGCATAATGGAACCGATCTGTTCTTTCTACTAATAAATGCCCACTTTAAAGGATATTAGGCGTGTATATATTGGTTAAGATGAAAGCAAGATTGGTAATTTTAAGCTTGCAATGACTTGGATACCATTGTCATCAGAGTTGCAGAGTTAATATGCGAATGAAAATGTGTTCATTATCTATCACCAAGATATAATAAAACAAGTACTTGTAATAACAATGATAAATGGTAATTCAACAATAACATGCATGCAAACATGTATAGCATAAGACAAGTAAAACTTGCACCGTATTCATTTGTGCTTGCCCTCTTTACGTTTTACAAGTTAAGCTGTGCATCGCAAGCAGGTCTGCTGTTCATGACTACGCATCAACTGCGCTGCAAGCTTCGGGCAGGCTCGGAACAGCTTTATATGTATGCCATGTTTGCATCCGTTAGTATAGTGAGGACTTCTCTGGCATGAAAGATGGCGTATCAATCATAATTGCCTGCGGCCGCATGAAATATGTACGAATTATAAGTCCAAGCATGTCTTTTTCACGATTTTTTCTTCCACCACGGCTTGGATGACTTCTTCCCGCTGCCATTCTCTTCCCGTTTTCGCTTCTTACCACTTGAGGACTGACCAGAATCATCCATCATTTTCTTTTTCAATTTTCTACTTTTCCGAGATGACTTAATTCGCTTATCCTCTGCCACTCCATTCTCTCTGGGCAAAGGCTCATCATCAAGCAGATCCCAATTTCCAAGGAGATCACCACTGCCATTAGGTTGTTGTACTACAGGCTCACCAGCACCAGGAAGTAAGCGGACAAAAGTGATTTCTCCATTGCATCCAGCTTTTCGCTTTAAAAGAACTGGGTCTGGTCTTATAATAGTACCAAGAATACTTCTATTAGCTCCTAAAGCCAAAATTCTCTTTGCATCAGTAAGTTTTGAGTGGGCAGTAGAAAATGCTGATCTAATCTGCAAAGGAAAAATTACAATTGGTGTTTCAATGCTGATAATAAATGAAAAAATATTGTCAATAACACAAAATTCTAGACTATTTCATTCACAAAACGATGTACACCTCACTCATACATGATATAACAGTAAAGTTAATTATGAAATAAACAATTAAGTCAACAAATTTGTCTGAGCCGACCTTGGAAATCAACAGATGGAAGGTCTTAAGGTTCTACACGTGTGAAGTCCAAATTCAAGCACAATATAGCATGACAGGAAAGTTTTAAGTACACAAAAACTCGAAGGTTTGAGATATTGAAGGTTTAAAGTGCCGCAGTCAAATTGAAATATTATACTAAGGATGGTCCTAAAATAAAATCAGAAAGGTGAGACAAAATATGACAAAGGCTGCAAAAGGCAAGACAAGCTATTGTAAAGGCTGCAAAACATTTTTCCATTGACACTAGGACACCATGCATATACTTCTATCATTCCATTAAGCGCACTTCTAGCCTAGTGTTTGGTATGTCTGAATGATGACATTTGATAAGCATTCCAAATCTAAATCTTAGCAATTTGATAAGCATAAATAGCAAGATAACATAACAAAATGAAAGTCAGAAAGGTCAGACCTGAAAATAATTATAGGAGTTCTTCCCGATGTCATTATCTGAAGCCTACACGTCATTCAGATAAACGCAGTTACACATTGTGATTTTGTATAAACCCCAATGGAAAGTTCAAAAAGATCACCTGTGGGTCCTCGATGGAAATAAGGTATGGCTTATCTTCGTTTAGAAATCTGGAAAAAAGAAAACACTGATTATGTTTGCTCAACAATCAACACTAATGCTCCAAAGCTGACTTCTTGTCATCATAAAAGAAGCCCCACAAAAAAAAATCATTGCATCAATACCCTCGGTCACGTTTCAAGAAGAAGGTGCTTGCCAAACTGCAAGATATGCCAACATCATTGAGGTTTAGCTTGCGCCCGTAAAGTTCAAAGAATTTTACCTGGAAATGCAAAAATCGGAAAATTGCGTCAGGTAAAAAGCCAAAAAACAAACACTCTAATGAAGATGACAAGGTCATAAAAAACAAATTCACCCCACTGTACTAAAGCACAAACACCAGTTGTAAAAACAGACAAAGAATAGAGTTTACATACATTAATGCAGTTTTAATCACAATACTAAATATGCCATCAAATATAATATTTCAGAAAACAGCAACGAACCAAAAGAATGCCCAAGTTCTGTTCCAAAGATGACTGCCCACGCTTAAGATCCTGTCCTCTCCAATGACACTGGTATGCAAAGAATGAAAATAAAACATCCAGGATCGGGTAAGGTGCTAAAAATAAGGCCCAAGAAGCAGCTAGCCAAAACTTTCAATATCATTTCTTAGCATCCTCCTAATTATGATTTTCTATATCTCACATATATTTTCTCCCAAACCAAAATTACCTGCAAATGTGCAATGAGCATGGTAAGAAGTGCATAAGAACCAATTCCCCCGGTGTAAACCTGCAACTTATAGCTTAAAATGAGTACCTCATAGCAACGTAATTATACTCAAAAAGGTATAAAGAAGAAATAATAATGTTCTTGTCAAGCCCGACATTATCTAACACACCTCATTTAGCTCTCTTTGCTGTAAAAAGACTTTCAAGATCAAACACAAAGGCCTTAATGGAGGTATCTTATTTATGACATCCTGAACCAAATGAACAGACTGTCGTTACTAGACGGTAGAAGAAGGAGATTAGTGAAAGTGAGCAGGGGCCAAACACAAAGAAACATGGAGTTTGATAGACAAAACCTTGATGAACTCAGCTGCTTGGGGTCCATTGGTCATATCAAAACTGTAGTTCTCAGAAAAAAAAAATTGAGTTCTATATAAACTTGCATTCCTTGTTTTAAACAAAGGATGAACTAAATAAACAGGAAGCAAGACAAATACCTGATATCAAAAGCAACACCACTTTGCTTTTCTACAAACTTGATGATTGGCACACGAGCCTTCGCAATCACCTAAAATAATCAAATACATATTTCTAAGTTTCACACAAAACAAAAATTCCTGTGCAGGAAGTTTCAAAATAATGTGTCTCCTTTTGTTTACTCTAGAAAGGTTTGACCTGCAATTTTTTAGCAATGCCCTTTTGCTTAAGTCCTTTTGAGAGGGCTTGCAGCCCAATTTGAGGAGATTTTACATTTGACTCCAATATTACAGCCTGCGACACCAAAACATACTAACACATTTACTACTCGCCCAGCACATGCTGATGCCAATTTAAATAGCACAGGCTTTGGTTTTAAAAAAACTAAAGAGGGAAGGCGTATTGCCACTCCTAAAATAAAAAGAAACTCATCTAACTTGAGGCAACAAAACTATTTTGACATAGAATGCTATATGCATATGAGCATGGTATTCAAATTGCTCCCACAATCGTCAACCTCCTCATCAGTAACGCCTCATTCAATTAAAATAAGGTGACCCAAACAAACTCTGGTAAAATTGATATATCTGTATCAAGGGAAAAGATTTTCTGTAGCACTTGCTACAGAAAACTCCCTTTAGCAACCTCTTAATTGGTGCAAATCACCGCAATTTAAGGAATTTGGAAGAAAAAACCGTAATTAGCATTTAAAATCCCTAAATTGCGGTGATTTGCACCAATCAAGAGGCTGCTACAGGGAGTTTTCTGTAGCAAGTGCTACAGCAAAACTTTTCCCCTGTATCAAGAGAAACAATAAATCCACTTACATCAATGTCACTAGTCGGAAGATAAAGGCCGGTCTTGTATGATCCAAACACTTCTACCTAGCATGTTACACTCAGATAAACATCATGAAAAAGGCAGCAATCAGAAGAATAATACAAGAGTCAAGAAATTTACTCTGCAATACGGCCATATATACTTGATCACGGAAGTCACTGATTGTACTGCTGCAGCTCTGGAAACTTGTTCTTCTTGTGTGGGAGATATAAAATCACAAAAGTCAAGTATTTCTGCAGTAATTAAAAAATTAACTACAAATCCAGTATCTAAAAGGTTCATAAATTCACAAACATCGTAAATTCAACATCGGAAAATTCACAAACAATAAAATATGCATCAACCAAACTAAAATTACAAGAGCGAATCAAAAACAAATATAAAAAAGTACAACTTTCAGAATACAAATATAAGCTAAATCCACACCTTGAGCTTGCAAAATTCAATCAAAACAAGAACTTTTCACGCACCCTTGTGAAGCTGTACCATGGGGCTCTTGAAACGAGCATTAGGCCGGAACCATGCGGTCTCCAAAGCAGGGTCGGCGCGCAAGGCTACGTCTTCCTCGGCAGGCAAAGATGCGGCGGCCGGTTCGCCGCCGCCGCCGCTGCTGTCGCCGTCGAGGGAGTAGTAGTCCTGTTCGACGAACATCGACACCTCGTTGACAGACGCCGTTATCTTGCTTCGAAAGACGGTGTAGGACGGCGGCGTGGGGGGCGAAGGCGGCGCCCTGGCGTCGGCCTGCTCGGGCTCCGGCGAGGCTGACAGGAGTCCGAGGGTATCGTATTGGATGACGGTGTTGCCCTCCATGTCGGATTCCAGCGGCGACGCCTGCGGCGGAGGTCGAGGCGGCGACGCCGGCGGCGGAGGTCGAGGCGGCGGCCGGAGAAGGAAAAGATTCAAGATGGAAGATGGTTGCGATCTCGTAGGTTTTGAGACTTGACTCGGTACGACTCGGGTGAATCTATACTACTACTTCTCCGTTTCTGCGTTAGATCGTGACTCGCTTGGATGTAGTTTAAAAAAAATCATCTGCTTCTTTGTTTCGAATTTGGAAAAGGTTGAGCGGCAGATTTTAGATTAAGATTTATATAATTATGTTGCACACATTTATCCACGGATAATTTTTAAGATTTATATGGTTACGTGGAATATTTTTGAGATTTGTACTTATACAATAATGAATTTGACACTTCAAGGAAAAAGTCTTGTTCGTTAATTTGTGAGAAAAATAAGGACAAGTGATGATAATATACTCGGTAATCATTAGGGGTGTAAACGAGCCAAGCTTACTTACGAGCTTTTTGCGTTCGGCTCGACTCGACTCGGCTCGCACTCATTATTTTTGTGCTCGAAAAAATATTCCGTTTAGAATAAATAAGCTTGTTGAACAATGAACAGAACTTAAGCAAAGAAGTACTTGGCTTAGATCGACTCGAAACTTGAATTCGATGTGTTCAAACTCGAAAAATATTCGGTTTGACTCGGCTCGTTAATATTATTAAGGTCACATTAAACTTATATAGTGTTTAATTTTTTTTTGATTATATATAAATAAAAGACATAAATATTTGTTAGGCTCAAATTTAGTTTGAATTTGGCTCGAGCTCAGCTTAAATTAAGCCCAAACATCATAAATTTTAGACAAATTTGGCTCAACTCATTTATATTAAAATTTAATTTAATTTATTTTATATTAAATTAAACTCAAAGCTCGATTTGTAAACCCCTAGTCATCACCAAATAAAAAAAGTTTTAAAAACTCTATAAAACATAGAACTAGACAAAAGTCTAACTCGTTCAAAATCATCCCAAGAATTCTGTGAATAAAATAATGATAAATAATAATGACACACGACATGATCACAAAAGAAGTCTTAAAAACGAGACATACTGAAAGATGAAGGACTTGGAAAAAATAAACCGAAAAAGCAGAAAAGAGAAGAAGCCCCTAACCCACCCACATGTGAAAATCTTGGAGTGCCCTAACATCATCGTTTGCATGTTATTTCAATTGGAGTTTGGATTCCTTCTTCGTCAACTTGGAGCTCTGCCCGGAAAGGAGCCTTGCTCGGAGAACACCACGACGAAGTCTATGCACCAAAGCCTTTATGCCCACCCCATGAAATTCTACCGCCGTCGTGGGAATCCTAGGCCTTGTGTCACCTTGTTGCTGCCCCGTCTAGGAGAGGAGACAGCGTGACGCCTTGGAATGGCATCGCCATTGACGTCACGGAGTTGCTGTCCAACAAGAAGCCTTCATCGACAGCCCAGCCCGCCCATAGGAGTGCTGCTTGAGTTGGTTGCTGCTGCCGTGTCCTCTGTTGGCGAGCAAATCTTCACCTTGCTGCTTTTGGGAGTTGCGTGGAGAAGATTTGTCGCTGTCCAGAGCTGTGGTGTGAAGGCACTGACGTGCACGAGCCGACCTGCATCATGGAGGAAAGTCGCCGCTGTGCAGAAGAGAACCACGCCGCCGCATAGCAGTATTACTGCCACAGACGATCAGGCTCTGCAATTGATTTTTTATTATTTCCAGGCTAACTCCAGTCATCCCAACCATCCCGACACCATCAACATAAGGCTAGAAATCCCTCCTTCACACCCAAGCCTTCCCTTGCTACTGTCGCAGCCCGCCATCGCCGGAATACTTTGGAATTTTGCCAAGAGGTGATTGACCGAGGAAGAGGAGCAAAAACAGAGGGTCCATGACGTCTTTGCCGTGAAATTTGTCAGAGTCGAGACGTCCCCGTTGAAACAGAAATCAATTGGGATAAGTATGAAGACTCCTTGCAAATGCTACCGTAAAGTTGTCACCGTTGCCGGAGAAAATAGAAAACACAGAAGGGTGAAAGCATAGGAAGGTAGTAGTTAATAGCAGACTTTGTGGATTTCTTTCCGACCAACGTTGGACATTCTCGGCTCCGTTCTGGTACCCAAAGTGAAACCAGCGAGGAGATATGCAAACCTAAGTTGACTCCCACCTGATGAAGCCACTACAATCATCCGAAAAAATGAAGGTTTCTGTCCAACTCTGGTCGTTCCCCAATCCTTTGAGGTATCCACAATAAATATATCAAGGATTTGTACAAACCCAGGTCAGTTCCCACCGGATTAAGTTTCCGCTATCACCAGAAAAAAGTCAAGAAGGAGTAGATTGGATAAGGTGAAAAGGGAGGATTTAGCATTAGAAAACAACCGCGAAGTGCTGATTTCGTGGCAGTTTTCCGACCAAATTCAGTTGTTCTATGTCCCGAAGTAGTCACCAATGTGAAGCCGGTGAAGTGATATTTGGATATGGGTAGAGTTCTACCGTAGTTCATCGCTGCTGTCGCCATAAAAAATTCTAGTAAGTTGCCCATTGGACAAGGGAGAGGAAGAAAAAAGAGCAGTAAACAATGGAAAGGCGGATCTTAGTGGCCGTATTTTGACAGGGATTCAAGTTGGACCCTAAGGAACCACATAAAAAATTTCCCGCATTCTTGTGACATCATTTTTCATATTTTATTTTTTATCGCACTATCTCTTTACGTGATAAAGGTGCCTCGGTCCCACCGAACCCTTCAAACCCGCATTTAATCCGAACAGACGCGATCCACGGGGGCGGACGATCCTCCACCTGAACATATTTTTGGCGACTCCGCTGGGGATCGTCGAGAGATAGCAATGCAGTTTGAAGAGGTAGTGTGTCCATAAAGATAGAACCTGAGACAAGGAATTTTGCAAAACAAAAAGGTGATAGTGAAGGAGACCTTCTAACTCACTTGCAACAAATCAACCTGAAATACGAGTACAATCCATTGTGAATGTGGGCGAGCCAGCCGCCCTAATGGATTAGCCAGCAAACCAACCGATAATAAGCATTCTTACGGCGCCACAGGAAAGGCCTTTAGTGACCGCCCCAACCAATGTGGATTTGTCAAACACCCCTCAAGTAAATAACATGTTTTCTTATGTCTCAGGATCCATTTCACAAGCATCCCCTTTGATGATTTCACCATTTGAGCCAAGTTGGACGCAACACTATCCCACTATGCAACCGAGTCGGACTGAACATAGTCCACTCCCACATTCAACATTGTTTCTACAACCACCTTACTACCAGCCACTATACCCATAATCATGGTACAACCCTATTATCCCCCAATCTTCAACTTCTATGACATTTTTGCTGCTAATTACGACTACGGTGCCTGTTCCAACAGTGCTGCCTTTAATGTCAATGGTTCAATCATTAGTTTCCACCACCGTAGCTCAGCTACTAGTCAGTCATCCACCACAAGTCTGCCCTACAGTGGTTCCAGTAGCACCAGCTGTACATTTGTATCTGTTCAAGATGCATGTATTGATGAGTTAAAAGCTGCAATGGATGCACAAGCCACATTGATTACTACATTGATAGCACATAAGGAAAAAGAACCAAGTGAAGCAGTAAAACATCTCCGTCCTTTATCCGATGAAGCATGTACCGAAGTTTTGCCAGAAAAGTACAAACGCCCAGCCTTCACAAAGTTTGACAAAGATGGCAATCCTGGAGGTACATTACAATCTTCGAAATTGAGTGTAGAACAATTGCAACAAATGAGAAGCTAGAATTACAGCAATTTCCTGCATCTCTCAGTGGCAATACTATAAGATGGTTTAATAATCGTCCACTGGTATCAATCAGCTCATGGGATAAATTTGTTAAATAGTTTAGAACATTTTCAGTCAATGGAAATCTCAATGAAGATAGAACACTTACGACAGTATCAGAGAGAACTGGGTGAGCAGTTTGCAACATATGTGAAGAGATTTAGAAGCCTAACATCTCAGATGAAAGAGACCCCTAACATTAGGGAATTTGTAAAGATTTGTACAATGAATGCTGGACCGGCTACTTGGTTCTTAAGTAGTGCGCAATGCACTTTTGAATAACTCTTTGAAATGGTGTTGATCTTAGAGGAACTTGGAAGGGTTTATGCTTCTTTTAAAGAGTCCCAGCAAGAGAAGTTGGAAAAGGAAAAGCAACATGAAAGAGATGAAAGTAAGAAAAGGGAAGTTGCCTTGAGGTCAGCGAAAGAAGGAAAAGGGATTTTTCTTCTCCCATACCAAAAAAGGAAGTTGACCAAATGACAATTGTGAAAAAGCTAAGGAAAATACCTGAGTTAGTACACATGTTCGACATGCTGCACTTCTCTCCCACTGCTGTTGAACAAGCTTTATCAGAATTTGCAATAAGAAATAGAGAAGATAGTTTCTTTATGAACTCAAGTGGAATAAAAGATTTAATCACAGATGTAGAGTATTTGGGACATCCTTTGCCTGTTCTAACTCGAATAAATAAGGAACAAAGATCCAGTACTAACCCATCTTCGCCGCATACTGATGATAATCTGCCAATGCCAGTTGGGATCATCATTTTCTCCAACGATAATTTGTATCACTTTGAGCCCAACCACAATAGACCATTGATTTGTGACATCATTTTTCATATTTTATTTTCTATCGCACTATCTTTTTACACAGCAAGGGTGCCTCGGTCCCACCAAACCCTTCAAACCCGGATCGAATCAGAAAAGACGCAGTCCACAAGGGTAGACGATCCTGCGCCCAAACAAATCATATAGGAAAATATTTTAAATAATTGTAGTAGAGTTTGTGATTTTATGAAATATTAAAATAAATAGGATTTGTCTTGAAGGTGACTCAATTTGAACTTCATTTCTAACAAATTGACAAATTGACATATTGCATGTTAGTAATCTCATTTTGTAAAACCTGTAACTCGAGTCAGAGTTTTATATTAACGATCCACTCGGTTCAACCATAAGTTCAAGTCAAGTCAGTTTCATGACCCGCGTGCTAAGCCGAGGCCAACCATACGTTATAAGCAATAAGGGTCAAGTGTACCTATGCATATAATGATAATATTAAAAAAATAATGAGAAATGAGTTATCATAATATATGACAGTATGCAGTTGTTGTTTTTATATATTTGATTATAAAATTATTTTTAGGCCGAATAATACATTAGGGTACATTATGTAGTAGTTTGGGTGGGTTATTAGTAATAGAACATAGCATTTTGATGTTATGCGGTGTATTTATTTTATAGTATTTTTTCACGTTGTTTTGGTCATTTTTGCTAGGATTTGATTGATTGTCTTAGTAATTTATTTTGATTATAAATAAAATGAATTTATATAATTTGAATTGTGTTGAATAAAGGTTAATGACCTAATTAAGTAAATTAAGTATAAGTTTCTAATTAATTACGTTGTAAATTAGTTGATCATGATGCGACTCGTTGTAATAAGCGCCTTGATGTGAGTGTGATATAGGATGTGTGAATGCATCATAGCATTAATTTTTATTACGATATATAGGTATGGAATATGAGCTTGCTGCCTATGCACATAGACACAATAGGAGCCTTTACCAGGTTCATTTAGGACTCGTTTTTATTTTTAAAACTTTTCACGTGTTTATTTAGTTTTGAATATGATTACATATCATGACATTCATTTAGAACAACATTAAAACCTAAGCATCTCATTCACACATTGTTTGTTCACATTAGCCTCTTTAAATGCTCAAGTTAGATATGAGTCGGCTTAACCAAATCAATTAGATTAATGAACGGTTCGATCGCTAATAATATTTTATATTTAGTTCGCAGGTGAACTGAATCGGGGTGTTCCACATTTATCTAAACTTTTCTTACCATTCTTGATAAATTAAATTTAAATAAATAATATATGCCGAGTAACTTATATGTTGGGTTTCAATATTTTTTAATGGCTTGAGTCGACGTGTAAATATTGAAACCCAACATATAAGTTACCTGGTAACTCTGTAAAAGAGTTATTATTTTTTGTATTTATATTGATTTTTTTCATGTTCCAAGTGATTTTTATTTCAATTTTATTAGTTTAAAAGTTTATTAGATATTATTAATAAAGTACAAAATTATTGTGATTTTGGTAAAAAATACTAATTGATATTATTCTATCAAGGTATAAGAGTTAGAAGTCGATCCGGAATTAATTGAGCGCGAAATTATAACCAATTTCAGCGGTACTAGGAATGCCAATATTTGGAGCGAGCAATTTACTGGAAGCACCGAGGGAAGGTTTTGGGTGATTACAATGCACCGAAGGAGGGATTTGCTGATATGTCGATAAGGATTAAGAAGATTTGGATAAGGATATGAATCTTATCTTTAGCCAAATGTCCGGAGGTTTGGATCATAACTATGAAAGATAAGGCTTGAATGTGATTAGAGATAAACATGTTTTGTCATTGAAGATGAGAGTTGGGCATCCTTAGTGATAAGGATGTTTAATGGGCAGATAAGGATGTTGACGCTAAAGCTTTAAAGTTGCAGATAAACATAGAGAAATTCTATATAAGGGGACGTCCTCTTGTCTAAAAAATAGAAGAAAAAAAGAAGAATAACATTAGACGGCTAAGAGACGACACGAAAGACGAGAGAAGGAAGACGAAGAAGTTGAATCAGAAAAAAAAAGATGTTTTCGCCAAAAAAAATGTTTCTTGAATTTTATTGAATATTTTATGGAGTAAATTATTTTCTAGGATTTTCAATGAAACCTACTGCATGACTTAATTTTGGATCATCTATTTTATCCTATTCTTAATGTTAGCATTAGACTGACCACCTATTGTTAGATCTAGAGATTTGATCTTTTCTAAAGATAGAACGATTAGATTTGTCATTAAATAAAATAGTTTTTATTCATCTATTTTGGATGATTTACATATAAGATAGAGATATACTCATATGTCTTGGGTAATTGTTAAGGGCGGAACTTAATATATCATTTTTCATACACAATTTCATATAGATGTAAAGGTTGGGTGCGAGTGGTAAGTTTATGTTGAATCGAGAGATTATCATAAATAATTAAATCTCGTGGTTAATGATTCAAATGTGCAATTCGTAGGTAGAAATTATAACTTTAATCATATAGAGCACTAGGTGAAATTGTAAATCCTATGTTTGTCGCCTTGAAGATAATATCTCATTTAAATACTGCATGTTTGATTAGTTTAGTCTTAATTCATAATTAAATCACTCTTTGAATTTCTTTTCATTTAAGTATAATTAATTAAATTAGTTTTGATAATTAAAATTTTCTACTACTAATTCATTGTGGGACGATACTTTCTTATTACTATTATTACTTGATTCGGCACGTGCACTTACGTTATAATTTTCACATCATTACCCGACATATAATATATTCATATCTAACTAAAATATATCTCAAAATAATATTTTTTTAATATTATACTCTTCAACCGTGTAAATATATGTAATGATCCTCTATTTTATATTGTAACAACCCGTCCTAATCGGTTAGGGGTTACTCAAAAATATAAATTATGTAAAAATAACATTCAAGAACATGAATTGTAACATGACAAATAATTCTAGAAATTTATTAATCATAAATAAATCATGTTCTGATAGCATGTGATAATAAATAAAATAAATTAACTACGTGAGCACAAAGTCCTACAACCTTCGACGGTTTCCCGTAGTCACATTTATAATAATAGAAAATAAAAGGATGTCCAATTTATTATCAATTCGTTAAACCTAGGTTGGTAAAAAAACCACCAACCACACTCAAAATCCTCAAATCCTCAATCCGAAGCTGCTCAGTTGTAGTTACAGAACCGTGTTAGTAATAAAACTACTAAGCCGCATAATCAAATAAACAAGTCAATAAAATCTCTATTGTTATTTCATGAGACTATTAGTAGTTATGAGCATATGCTGAGCTCTAATTATGCCGGAAGGGGTGGCCACCATCCTTTAGTTACCGATAATTGCCATTGACTTACCCTCTCGGTATCACAAATACATAATGAGTCGTCTTGCACCACTGTGCCCTGTTACCCCTTTCAACCTGGGGGCAGGTATTTTATCTTTCTAATAAATCTTAAAAGTACGACCCCGTGTCAGACTGAGTCAATTCCTTGACCCTGGTTGCACTTGGTGTATGGTGGTCGAATCTTGGCTCACGTCGACCATATGTGCCAAAAGGAAAAATACAACATTTTAAGTAATTATACAAATCTTGATAGTTTGCAAGTGAACCCGCAACAACGACCGAAGATCCTAATATGAACGAGAAAATAAAATTACACATAAGTATAATTTTATTCGAGTAGAATGCATGCAACTAAATGACTTAAATATAAGACAATATAAAGCATAAAATATTCAACAATATTAAACATTAAGTTCTCAACATTTACAACAAGTCTAGAGAAATAATTAATTATTCATGTGACGTAATTATTTAAGTCATACTTTACATTTTAAATTAATTATTTAAATCACAATTCACAATTCACTAATGATAAAATAATTATTAACTTATAATCAAGTATTTTATTACTACTATTAATATATCTTCCTTTGAGATGATAATTACTTAATCAACGATCTTGACGATTAAGTTTATGATTTTAATCTTTAATCGCTATCATTATTAATAGTAATTTAGTGAGTATTAGATACTTAATTTATTAAATAAAAACTTTGCTATACTTATAATAATTTATTAACTTTTTATAAATTCTGAATATTTAACTGGCAATTAATGAAGTCATTCTATTAAATTATTTAAAATGATTTGTATTATCATAATTCAAGGTTACTACTAATAAAATTATTTTAAATTATTCAACTAAATAAAGGTTCGAACTTTATTTATTTTTATTATGGTATTTAGGTTAAACGCTTGTGATTTTTACACTATTATAGTTGAATAGCTCATTTTTCTACATTACTAACTCGTTATTAAAATAATCATTTTTTATCTACCTAGTATTAAATTTAATATGGTAAAGGTGAAATCTTTATTCCATTAATCACTTATAACTATCCGATTTAATTAATAACTTATAGTACACGAATTAATTATCAACAATTAATCATTACAGTAATTATATTACTCATAGATTTACCTAATTTATTTAACCCAATCGTGATTATTTTTAGGCCTACATTGATTATCAATTTAATCATCAAGGTCATGTTCACAACAAAAAACATTTATTCAATAATCTAAATTAATTGTATAAAGAATTTAATTATAATTCAATTATTAATTGATAATAACAATTTATATAATAATAAATAAACCATAAATTTATTCCAACATTAATTGAAAAATAAAATTATATTACTAATGATGATTTAGTGCAATAATTAATTATCTTAGCAACCGTAACCAATATTCATTAGAATAATAATATTAACACGAATTATGTCATAATGCTTGTCATTAGTACAAATGATGACATTAATTATATTAATAATAAATGCTAAATATAGCCATTCATCTAATCAATAGAAACAAGGCCTAAAAAAATAAAATCAAAGCAAAATGTCACAGCAAGGTTATATGATTATGCACCCAAAATTTATTCAACAAGGTGCTAGGATAACAAATATTGCACAGGACAAACAGAATTTAAAGAAAAGATGATCAACCATAAAACTTAGCAGTGCAAGATCACGATGCAGGAAAGCTTCCCTTTTTCCCATACAGCTTATACCATCCAAGCCAAACGTTGTGAGCATACACGGCATGAGCCTTGGCCAACAAATTGATATGATGCCGAACTTGACAAAGCACCGAAGGGACAATCCCAAATATGAAATTATCCCTAAAGCATTTCCCATTGTCCCATGCATTGCTACTACCAATGACGATCCTCCAACAAAAAGAAAAACAACCCAAAACACAAAGCCCAGAGGAATAGAAACCGCAGTAGTTATTTATCAACAATTATTCATATATACATTTAAAATAGGCATGCATGGAAATGAGAATAGGAAGATAGGGATGATACCAAAACAAAGAGTAAGTTGGCTTTTGTAAGGAAGTGGAGGAGAAGATGAGAAGCAGACGGCTAGGATGGGGAAGATGCCCGTCACAATGATTAAATCGAGTAAAGACGCTACCTAAACTCCCCTACAATCTCTCGTCATAGCTAAAATAATCTCCAAAGTTCTATCCTTCCCATTCTGAGTCAATAATTTTAAAACAACCAAATTAATAACTTTTTGTTTACGATCTTTACATATATTCTATCTATATATAATATTATGAGAGGTAGATACATCCTAAAATCTTTGGTCGAACTCTTATTCTGTTTAAATTTATTTCACCAAATTTTCTTCTTATTTTTAAATTCACACTACCTAAATATATTTTAGTCGGATATGAATTTAATTAATATATTCAAGGTAAGAAGTAGAATAAGTCCTTTGTTTTTTTTTGAAGGCTATAATAACTCTTTCAAAAAAAAGGTAATATGTGATATGTAAAAGCCGTGACTCGAGTCAGAGTTTTATTACAGCGAACCAGTCGGTTCAACCGTCGATTCGAGTCAAGTCAGTTCATAGACCTCACGTTGAGTCGAGACTAGTGTGAGTTATGAACGATGAGAGTCACATATACTTAAATATATGATGATAACGTTGAAGAGATGATGTGAGATGAGTTATCAAAATATATGAAAGTATGCGATAATTTTTCTTTTTATTGATTTGATCGTAGAAATAGTTTTAGGTCGATTAACGACTTAGGACACATTATTGGGTAGTTAGGGTTGGTTATTAGTTATACAATATGTCATTTGGATGTTGTGGTGTTTATTTTGTTTTACGGTATTTTTTTTGATTTTTTCTATATATTTTTTTAGGATTTATTACGAGTTAGTTATTATTTTGACTCGAGTAGGAATCGAGTCAATACTTATTTACGACCTTGCCATTGTGGTATTATTTCTCCCCACCCCGACACTCCCTCACCTCCAAACCCTTGCCGCCACCTTGGGTTGTCGCCGCCGATCGACGCCGGCCTTGCCGCCACCTTGGCCAGATTTGGTGCCGCAGCCGACGGCCATCATCATCGCAGTAAGCTGTGTTCTCA
>JAVDBV010084075.1:22038-32540 GCA_032619315.1 Piper longum | reverse complement strand
GGTAAGGAGAGGGCTTAGGATTTGAGACCAGAAAATGAAGAAAATGCCGAGGGCGGCAACAGCAGTAGCAGTTCAGTTAGTTCGGGATGCTACCGGGTCTGCAGCCCAGTGGCTCCTCAATAGATGCCCTTCAGAGATTTCATGAGGAGTATATGGATTTTTCTTTCATATGAGAGTTTGCTCTCATAGCCAGTTTGTTATTAGTTATATTCTGGACTAGTAACGCTCGTTACTGACGTTTTTGTATTATATGTAGGTGGCGAGTACAAGATGGGTGTGCCAGCTGGACGGAGGAGCAATGAGGTCTTCTGCACACACACATATGTTTGGTGAATGATTGTTTAATATTTCCGTTATGATTTTATTATATATAAACTGATGAGAAGAAATGAAGAGCATGACGATGTGATTAAGTGTTAAGAAATGAAATGTTGAGACATGACATGAAATATGAATAGATGACACAGGTGGGCTGAGACCCAAGTTTCAAAGTGAGCTATAGTAGATTAGACTGTGCGAATGTAGTTTTTTTAATATGTGTTTATATGCATGTACGTATATTATGTTGACAGGGTAGCCCCTAATTGAACTTTTAGGGGAGATTCTGTCCGTCTTAATTTAGAATTTTAATTAAATTTATTGAAATCGTGATTTTCGTATGATTTGAGTGTCATGTCATCCATGTAGTATCCTATTAGGATTTATTGCATTTCACATATACATGGTAAATAGTATCTTCATCTAAAGACGCCGAAATTGGATCCGCACGAATTGGATTCGGGTTAGTCAACCTAACTGGGGTTCGTAATATGCCGGTTCGGTTCACGAGGGTGAACCGGATTTGGGGTGTTACACATCTTCTATAATCTATACGTATAAAAAATATGGACCTTACATTTGCACCCACGGAAGCCACAAAGGTGGGTAAATATTCTATTATTTTCTCATTAATAAATGGAAAACTCAATGTCGTCTCTAAGTTAAATTAGGAAATTTAACCGATCAAAATATAATAAAAATAAAAAATTAAATTATTATACTATATCTTCTTATTTAATTAAGATATATTTTTAAAATTAGAGCAGATTAGTATTAGTATTTAAGATATTAAATTATTATATAGTTTATCTTATTATTCAATTGAGTTAAATTTATCTATAAAATTAAAATTTATTAATAATATAAGTTGTGCATGATATAATATCTTATCTAATTATTAATAATTAGTTATTTTAAAAAAATTTAAAATTTATAATGTGCAAGCCATCATTTATCTCACATCATAAAAACATAGAATAATTCTAGCGTGAAGAAGGTAAATGTGAAGAGTCTGACGAGTAGCGGGCACAGGCCAACACAAGGCATTTGCAACACATGAATGTCTCCTAGCTTGCCGGCAACATGCACAGCACGCCATTAAGAAAGTCGGATAGAGGGTTGTGGTGATCATCTTACATGCTGGCTTATATATATTTGATATATATATGTATATATGTTCTTATTATATGTGGTGCGACGCAAAATTAGATGTTCTCAACGGTGGAATTGGGAAGGGTCACATCCAACATGTTTGGACGCTGCAACCTTCTTTATAATTGGTATCATGTCATGTTCGCTGCCTATATATCGTAGACTCTGCATTGAGAAATCTACAGATGAATAGAAAATAAAACATAAAATCTTCATTTAATCGATAGATGAATCAGCCTCAAAGATTTAATTTTTTTCGCAGTGCCACGTTGCTTATAGCACATTGCAAGTGTTCATATAACTAACCTCTAGACAATTGGGCCTGTGACAATATTTGTCACAGTCTATCAATCTGGCCTCAATAATTATGGGCCGGCTCGATAGAGATAATCATTAATCACGTAAGCTCTTTTGCAATATCTTGCGCGGATATGACCCATACGTTGGTCGCTAGTTCCAACTAAATTGCTTGGCTAGAGGGAACACCACGGTGGCTACATTTTTTTTTTATTATTGAAATTAATTAATATTCATGATAACTAGTTTTTTTAAAATTTATAAGTGTAGGGTTATTAATTAAGTAACCCAACTCGCGAGGATTAAATATTCGGCTCGATTTGATTTGACTTGAAATTCGACATAAAAATGCACCAGTTTAAGTTTGAAACCAGTTTAAGTTTGAACTCTGACTAAAATTCGAATTCCAAGTTTGAAAAAGGTAACTAGACTTGAACACAAGCCGGATATGCATGTAAAAGTTTAGAGAAAGGTGTAAGAATACCAAATAAGATACAATGATATAAGTGGATAGGAGACTAGCTGTCCTTATGTGGAATACATGTAGTCAGCTGAGCCCTTGTATACATTGCATGTAGCGATTTTTGAAAGATAGTATTGAATAAGGTGTAATAATACTAGTTTATAGAAGACCTAAAGTTGAATACAAGTGATTATGTTCGATGTGAAAATAATAACCATCGTATTGAACATATGGAATAAGATGTGATAATAGTGGATAAAAGCTCTATCATTGAATATAGATAGATAACTATTGTCTTTTAATGGCTGATGGCTTTTTTTTTTTTAAAATATGATGTTGGGAAGAGGAAGTATAATGATCCATCCGTCAGAGTCTCGAGCTAGGCGTTACTAACTAAAAAAAGTAAAATAAATTAAATAACAAGGAGCATAGAACAATAATAGAAATATAAACAATTAATGATAATGCTAATAGCATAAACATAGTATTAAAAAAATGCAATTAGATACCGATATATGATCCAACATTTTTTAAAATAAACAACTACTATTTGTCTTAAGTTCAAACCAAAGTTCTCACGTTCATCCATAATAACTCAAAATAAAAATAGCACGAAGTCTAAACTGAGATAGAATAAAAATAACACAAAAGTCTAAAGTGACATAATGACAATAAAGTATCGTATCCATTTTTTGGTTCCGCAAAGTTAGCCTCCGATGAACACTCTCACCTACGGAAACAATTTTGTGTTAGTACTGAATTTACTAAGTTGTATGATAAGAAATAAAGCATTAAAAATTCCATAAACAATTTGAACATGGTTTTAATTAATAATGAGCCAAAGCCAAGTTTCTGTCTTCAATGGTGGCCCCTCTTAAAAATGATCAAAATAAATTAAGGATGTTATTTCCTAAGTTAGCTATATTTAATCAAAATTTGAAATTTTTTTTAAAATTTAATTAATGTCTTAAAAACAAACTATAATCTTGTACTGGGTAATGCCTTATAAATGTGTATATACGCCAACGTGATTATCTATAGTACTTCGAAATTGTTCTTGCATATATATCTTCTGTAAGTTATAATTCTCTTAAAATTGTTCTTACATATATATCTTCTGTAAGTTAAATTTCTTTTAATTTTATGTGAAAGTGGTCCTTCATTTGTCAGTGTGTATATATCCAGACCCGTATTTCCCTCCAATATATGTTCTAAATTATTGATCGATCTTATCAAATGTAAGATAGTTTTTTTTCCTTAGGAGCTATCTCATATTGCTTGTTTCATCTTATCTTTAAAAGATTATTAAAAAAAACAAAAGCTGAATTATATGTTCTTATAATTTTGAAGCTTCTTTTTGACCCACGTACACATATTTTTGTTAAATACCTTAATAATTATTTTATTGTGCTTATTACTCTGAATTTTGTATAATTACTTATATATTTTTATATTGTCTAGCATGTTCATTCCATATTTTGTCCATACACCCTGCATCAAAGTTCCTTCGAAGCTTGTTGTTATGGATGGTTTATTCGTTCCATATTTTGTCCATACACTCTGCATCAGAGTTCCTTCAAAGCTTGTTGTTATAGATGGTTTAATCGTTCGCAGTGTCTTACAGAATGTATACTTATCATCAATGTGCTGAGTTCTTTCACCACACAATTGGTTCTTCGTTAAATTGAATAACACTCAGGTTATCACAAATTATAGTAGTAACTTCTTGCAATAAACTAAGGTCCTTAGCCAAATTTGTGTAAAACCTATGATTTGAGTCAGAGTTTTATATTAATGAATTGGACGGTTTAGCTGTCGATTCGAGTCGAGTCAGTTAAAGAGCACATGCGTTGAGCTGAAGCCAATTGTGTATTACGAGTCATGAATGTCAAGTATACCCAAAGTAGGCGCTCATCGCCTAGGCGCATGGCCTTGCTTAAAGTTTCTATCAGGTCAGTTTAGGACACATTCTCTGATTCTTATGATCTACTCTATCGTGTTTTGATTTGACTAATATATGACATGTTGATTGGTGGTTTACAACTTAACATGGGTAATTTAGTCAAATGATTTCTGAATTAATAACCTTTGAGGATAAGATCCCTCAAGTTGGTTTATAAACTTAGATCCAGATCAAATTACCTTTGAGTCTTTATGAAAATCCCTACCTAGCCCTACAATATGTGTTTTTACGATTTTTCAGTGAAATGTGAAAAGGGAAGTTGACTCTCACATATTGCGAGAGGGTGCATATGTGAGTCCCAACAGGCTCTGAAATGGTAAACGGGTCGTTCCATTCTCGAAGGATCTTGACAACACCACATTTTGAGCTTCCTCAAATGGTACTGCAATGTGGAGGTTTATGAGTACTGTAATACAATGCACATCTAGACGTGTGGATTCAAATAGTACTAAAGGCAACTGCCTGAGAATACTTGACATTTGTGCTCAGGGCCAGGTGATATATGGAAGATGTAGAGAGCTTTAATACACTTGTCTTTTCGAGCGTAGGATAGTTTAGATAATGTCGAGAGAGGCATCAGACCAATCAGCATAGGACGCTGTTGAGACTATAGCTTGATGGCTCCTTAATAGTTGCTCTTATGCGTGTTCATGTAAAGATATAAATATTTTATTTTCATATGAGAGTCAGCTCTCATATGCCAATTTGATATGTAATTATTTCTGAAATAGTAACACTTGTTACTGAAGTTTTCTTATTATTATATGTAGGTGAGAACTAGACTGAATAAGCACTGTTGATACGATAAAGGAGCAGTGATACTACTTTACACCCATGTATCTGCCGAGGATGGAAAAATGTAATATTTTGATGATATGTGATTGACATAAGACTTTATCACGATGTGATATAATTTTTAACTATGATAATTATAAGTTTTATTATATATGATGCTCGTTTGAAAATTATGATGGAAACTGAACAAGACCGGTAAGTAGGTCAAGACCCAACTCAAAGAAACATGATGTAAATGATGTATATGAATTCTGTTGTGCGGTCAAATATTGTAAATATATATTTTGATGTATATTTTGTTGGGTGACCCTTATTAGACTTTTATAGAAAATTTTGTCCGTTTTGATTTAAAAACTATTATTTTTCTGAATTTGTATCATGTTTGAATTATTTTAATATGTAATTTCGGTTGTCATATCATACATATAGGACTATATTAGGTGTTAAGCATCCCATGTATACATTGTATGTTAGTTGGTTCCTCTTATGACAATGAAAGTAGATATCTTCCTCTAGGGTTGGGTTGACCTAATTAACTATGTTAAGATTTGTTTGGTTCCCAATAACATTTTCAAATCGGTTTGAGAATAAACTAGATTTTGAGTACTACACCTGCAGATCAAGTGGCTTCTTTGTTGCAATTTGTAGCTAAAATATATTATGCTCAAGTGGTTGATAAAGCAACAAACAACTCTGAACTTGCTTTTTACAATATTACAAATAGTGAAAAGGAATCGAGGTAAAGATATTTTGTTTAGATCAGCAAAGCTTAGAATCAACTTAACCAACAATATCAATGTATTTTCTCTTGTTCCTGTCAAATACTAGCAATTGCAATAGGGCTTTAATTAATTAAGAATTTATCTCAATATTTCTCAAAGTTTTCCCCCTAGCTTTAACCATCAGTGATAAGAGACCTGAAAGGTCAGGTTTAGTACATACTATTGCATACATGATACTTTTCACTGCGTTGTAACATGCTCCATCTAACATGTACGCAGTATCTTTACTTGTCTTTCGTAAAAGTTCAGCAAATAATTTTAAATGTGTGACAAGTAGATTGTAAGCCGGTTTGCAATTATTTATGTTAATACCACAGCAAAAATTCTCTCAGTATAATGTTTGGGTCGAGAAATATTTTGCTAGCACTTCGATCTCTTAGAATCACCATTCCAAAAACGAGCTTTAGTTGAGCTCATATATTTGGTTTAAAGCTTATTTTTAATATTATAAATTATTAATTGCATATTTATTTTGAGTAGCACTTAACACATCATCCCCATTCAATAAAATATAAATGATTGACCCATTTAAAAATTTCTTATGATAAAACACAATTGTCATATTAACTTCTAGAATATTTTATTTTGTGTGAAGTTAAAATTCAATTAAAATACAAAAGTAAAAAATTGCAAGTAGCCTAAGCCAAAATCAGTGAAAAGCTACAGTAAAGGAAATCTATGTTTATAAGTCTTGAAGAAAGTTAAAGCTGTTGAAAACTTTTTGCATGTAATTGAGAACATTCGAGGCTTATCGAATTGCAAAGATAATCAATGAAGTAAAAGCTTGCTGTTGACTTGAAACGTCAAGGAAGATTCTCCGGTTGCACTCATACCAAATATAGGCTAGGAATAAAGCCTTTTACACTATTACCGAGGAGGCTGCTTATCCATACAAAAAATTCTTCAATTAACAAACAATTTTGCTTGCCCGGTGCAATAAAAACTCTGCCTGTGCATAAATTTCTTCTAAGTCACAAGGAAGAAAAATCATTTTAACATCAAGTTTCTCCAATATTATGTTAAAGGAATTAAAGCTAACACGCAGATGAAACTACGACTATCTACTAGAGAAAAGACTTTATTTAAAGTCAATACCTTCCCTTAATTTATATTTTTGGCTACCAAATATGTTATGTATCTTATATCGTCAATGCCTGAGATTTCATTTTCCCTTCTAAAACCCATGTTACATCCTATAAGTTTTTGGCTTTCATATTGTTTCGCAAGCTCCCAACTTTTGATCTTGTGGGGAGATTCAATCCACATAAGAAATTAAGCAACAAACAAATGTCCCTAAGGGTCAAAATGAATGTAATCAAGAATACTTTTAGTTATGAGCAATCTGAGTGAATGCATATTCTGTTTCGGTTTCCAAAATATAATACTTACATAAATGATACAAACTAGAAGACAAATCGTGAAGAAAAAGCTCACAAAGATTCCACTTATTTTTAATTTTATTCAAAATCACACAAAAAAATGAGCAAGGAGTAGTACAAAGCAAAAGAAAATATTTTTTGTATTCAATAATGATAAATATGATAAATAGCTTACAATGCTTATATTTATAAAAGAATATATAATATTCCTAATTGAACTAAAAAAATAACTAAGGCTCTAACTTGTATAAGAAACAAGTAAGTATAACTCAAATACAAATCCAAATAAATATTGACTCAAACTTATTATAAGACGCAAATATTAGTGTACCTAAAAACTTTTATATTAAATACTTCTAATATGACTATGAAATATAATAAGAATTGTTTGTCATCAAATCCCTTTAATTGATAAAAACTTGACTTCGAGTTTGTAGCTTCATAGTCTAGAAATCATACTCTTGATGTTACCATTCAAAATCTTTTGGAATAGTATCATCACATTAATGATCTTCTGGAGCATCATCATTTTCATTTTTAACACAAATTTCACCTTTACGAAGTAATTGAGGCTTTGTAGGGTAATTATGTGATAGATGACCTTGTTTATGACATTTGTAGCATAACTTATTTGTATTAGTCCATGTAGAACTAGATAGTCCTTGAGATGGAGGTGATTGTTGTGGCTTTGCTCCATGTGGTGCTAGTGGTGAAGAAAAGCTTTAATGCTTTTTCGTGGTAATCATATCATCAATGGATTTAGGTGGAGGTTGTGAGAAAAAGATCTTTGAGTAGCTCAATTCAACTGGGACTCAAAAAATTTAGCTTTGGGTATAATCTCGGGTACATCTAAAATATAAAACCCTGGCAATTTATCCTTCAAATAAGCACATAAGCCATGTAGATAACGAGCCACAAGTTGATCATTGCTCTTGCTAAATTCAGCTCAAGCCATCAATGAATGGAACTCCTCCTTATATTCCCTATATTCCCTAGGAGACCGAGTTTCTTGTTAAATAGCAATTAACCTCTCAAATAATTGTTGCTTGTATTTATAAGGAAAGTCATGCCTCTTCAATTCCATGTGAAAATTATTCCAAGCAAATATTTGTAATTCACCCAACTGTTCATGCTAAATACATATAGATCTCCACCATGCAACGACTCCATCTCGAAATAAAGACACAACAACCTCGACATGAACATGAGGAGGAACTCCATCACTTCTAAGAACTTGTTCAGATCCAACCACAAATTTCGTCAATTCCATAATCACCTTTAAACTCCAAAAGTTCAAATTTCAATCTACTTTGACACTATTTGCTATGGTCCAGAGGGGGCTTGAATATAATTTTTCTTAGGAATAAAAAGATTATAAACTTGCTGATCCTGAGGATTAAGCACAGGAGGGGCACATAGGTGGCAGTGACAAAGTTTGAGGGATTATGGGAGATGTTATGATTATAGTGACTTGATTTGACACTGGGTCCAACCCCACATTGTGAAAAATCAATCAAAACTTTCATAAGTTCTGCAAACTTAGATGAGAAGCATTCAAATGGGTCTCATGACTCTCGTGATGATTGTTTGATTCCTTTAATGCTTGGAAAATTTGATCCAAGTTATCCTCTATTATATGTGGAAGATTAGAAGTATCCCCTTGTTTAGGAGGCAAAGTGGGAGGTGGGATGTGGGTGGTGACCAAGGTAGAGACACGCGAGGGGTTGGGTGGGGCGGGGTTGTTAAGGTCGAGATAGTGGTCGGGATTGATCAAAGCAACAATGTCGACGAAAATCAGAGGAGAGATGACAGACGAGTGTTGCTGCATTGTAAAAGGTAAAGGAAGGGAGATCCATCGGGTGCAGAGACAAAGTTATGTTGGAGAGCGAGCCAAGCTAATTGTACTGTCGTTAGTGTTGGGATTATCCCACATCGGTCGTGAATGTTGTTGGTGACTTGTATATAGGCTAATAGGAAAGCCTTATTTCTTAAGCTAGCTTTTGGATTAAGAGATGCTCATGACATCTATTGCGAGTTTTTTGTTGTTGTTGAAAGTCCCTTTGGGGGCTCAAAGGGTCCAACAGTGGTGTTGGGACTTGGATGGGGGCTAAAAGGGCCCAACTGTGGTATCAGAGCTAAGTTTGAATTGGGTTTGCCTACGTCGATGGTGGATGTCTCATTCATGGGTTCCACCTGATGATTTAAGGGGAGTTTTCCACGTGATGAAAAGTGGGTCTGATGAAATGTGTGAGATTACCTAACGATGATTATTTTGAGCCATGCCCGATGTGTGAAAGGGAATTGTTAGGATTATCCCACATCGGTCGTGGATGTTGTTAGTGACTTGTATATAGGCTAATGGGAAAGCCTTATTATTTGAGCTAGCTTTTGGATTAAGAGAGGCCCGTGACACCATTGTGAGTTTTTTTTGGTTGTTGAAAGTCCCTATTAAGGGCCCAAAGGGTCTAACAGTGGTGTTGGAGCTTGGGTGGAGCCGAAAGGGCCCAACAATTAGGTCAAGGACACATAGGAGACACATAAAGAGCTTGGTTGGCTGCGTTGAGCTATGTGGTTAGTAGTGATGGAAAATAGGCGATGATGTTTGTGGAGTCGATGCAATTAGGTGTGGTTACCAATTGGCAGCTTAAGGTTGTAGCAGCGAACTCTTAGTGACAGTGTCAACAAGAAGATCATGCCAACAAGGTGGGATGGTGGCAATGATAAAGATTTAGCAAACTGGGGCAGGATACGGGAATCACTGGTCAACAAGAAGATCATGCCAACAAGGTGGGATGGTGGCAATGATAAAGATTTAGCAAACTGGGGCAGGATACGGGAATCACTGGTCAACAAGAAGATCATGCCAACAAGGTGGGATGGTGGCAATGATAAAGATTTAGCAAACTGGGGCAGGATACGGGAATCACTGGTCAACAAGAAGATCATGCCAACAAGGTGGGATGGTGGCAATGATAAAGATTTAGCAAACTGGGGCAGGATACGGGAATCACTGGTCAACAAGAAGATCATGCCAACAAGGTGGGATGGTGGCAATGATAAAGATTTAGCAAACTGGGGCAGGATACGGGAATCACTGGTCAACAAGAAGATCATGCCAACAAGGTGGGATGGTGGCAATGATAAAGATTTAGCAAACTGGGGCAGGATACGGGAATCACTGGTCAACAAGAAGATCATGCCAACAAGGTGGGATGGTGGCAATGATAAAGATTTAGCAAACTGGGGCAGGATACGGGAATCACTGGTCAACAAGAAGATCATGCCAACAAGGTGGGATGGTGGCAATGATAAAGATTTAGCAAACTGGGGCAGGATACGGGAATCACTGGTCA
>JAVDBV010084075.1:0-22018 GCA_032619315.1 Piper longum | reverse complement strand
AACAAGGTGGGATGGTGGCAATGATAAAGATTTAGCAAACTGGGGCAGGATACGGGAATCACTGGTCAACAAGAAGATCATGCCAACAAGGTGGGATGGTGGCAATGATAAAGATTTAGCAAACTGGGGCAGGATACGGGAATCACTGGTCACTGCCAACTTGTGGCAACAACGGAAGTAGAAACAGCTAGTAAGGAGATCCTTTTAAAAGTGATGGGTTCCAAGGATAGAGAACAAAAAAAATTTGGTGGAGGGAAAGGTTTGGCAATGAGGTCAAGGGGCAATAGGATAATTCTAACTTTTGGCATATCAAGCAGGGCATGAATGTCAACATGAAGGGCTAAACACATGATCACTAAGGATCAAACTTGCTTTGATACCAATTGATGCAAACTGCAAGATATCTTGAGAAGAAAAAAGATCAAAAAGTTTCCTCTTCTCTTTAATCTTACTCTAAATCACAAAAAAATGAGTAAGGAGTAGCACACAACAAAAGAAAATATTTCTTGTATTAAAAAATAATAGATATGACAAATACCTTACAATGCTTGTATTTATAAACTAATACATAATAATCTTAATTGAACTAGAAAAATAACTAAGATTCAAGTTTGTATAAGAAACAACTAATTATGACTCAAATAAAAATCCAAATAAATGTTAACTCAAATACTTAGTGTAATTAAAAGCTCTTATATTAGATTCTTTATTATATTACTATGAAATATAACATTAAGAATTGTCCGTCATCAATAAATTAATTTTGTAAGTAAACTTGTAAATGTAAAATATCTTTGTTTATTCAATATAATCATTCTATGAGTAATCGTATGTCCATGTCTTATCTATAATAGCTTATAGTAAGTTCTAAGACCATTAAGGATAAGAAAGAAATTATTATGATGAGGTTACTAGTCCTTATGAGGACACGTATTAGGAAAGATTAGTATCAAGAATTTATTATTGTTATTAATGAGGAGATCAACTTTAAGATTATTTTCCACATCCACAGGATTTGTAGATTTTTCAAGCTTTCATTATTGTTATTTTTTTCTTAATTTTTAACTTATAACAATCATTTACGGTGTAGTCCTTTATATTTGCAATATAGAAAAAAATATTATTATTGACGTTTATTTTAGCCTAATCTTGTTACTACATTATCTATTTAGAAAGTTGTAGGTATCTTCTGATGGGAATCCCTCTAACCAATTTGTTTGAATTTTAAGGGAACTATTTATCATTGTTCTCTTTAGAGAGTAAGTGAGTTTGATAGGGCTTGACATCTCCAAAGATTTGAGTCTCATTATCGGAAAGCATAGTTTCACTATTGTATGTATAAGGAGTGAGAGGACATATCAAACGTATATTTTTGTCTTCATCATCAACTTCTGTATCCAAGTGTATATCGATGGGATGGGAATAGTATTGAACTTGTCAAGAAAAGATTGAGTAGATGCATCTTCTTTCATCTGCATTGTGAAGAGGGGTTCAAGTGGATGGTGCTTATTCATACGACTTTAGGCAAATGGAGTGATTCTAACTTTAATTAAAGCTTGGCCGGCATCTTCTCATAGATGATCTCTCATAGAATGAGTTGAACCCATTTGGATGGAACTTCTATCTTGTTTTCATCAAGATCTTCCCAATCTTTATCTAACACAATGGTTGGCTTTGTGAGTGGTAGCAAACCACGAAGAAGATGAGCAAAAAAATTGGGACTTAGAGTCACTCGGGCTAACTAAATCAGACTCATTTATTAAATTAATAGATATTGTTTACTTTAACACTTAAAATTTATAAATTTATAATTTATATGACTTGAAATTATTGATATAATTAAATTAAAATAAATAATATATTTTCAAAACCTTTTTATATTTAATTCGGGAAAACTCAAAAAATAAATTATAAAATCTATTAAGAGAGAGTCACTTGTAGAATTTGACTTGAAAATTAAAAGAATAGAGTCAACTCGAAGAATTTTGGAGTAAAAAAATTTTTAAATTATGATAAATATTAAGTTTGTGTGACCGTAACGAAGGCATCAAATTAGATATTGAAAGCCAGATGTGTGAAAAAAGATATTATAAAAAGGGGAAGAGCTTGAGGAAGAAAAAAGAGGTAGATCACCTTACTTTAATTGAACAAAATTTACTTCTTTGTCTTACTCAATGGTGACCTTTGGATATTATTTAATTGTCCGGGAACATCTTTTTCAGCCCTTTGGGCCTCTAACCAAACTCTAATACCACTATTAAGCCTAATGGGCCCCAAAAGGGACATGTAATAGGTGTCACGAGTCTTTCTTAATCAAAAAATTAATTAAAAAAATAAGATTTTCTCATTAGCCTATATACAAATCATCAAGATCATCCACAACCGATGTAGGATAAACCCAACAACTTCCCTTCACATATCAGACATCCATCGAACCCATCATCCCCTCACTCTTTCCTTCACACATCAGACGTCTGTCAGACAGCACCCACCTAGCAAACTTTGCAAGACGTCTGTCAGACAACACCCACCTAGCAAACTTTGCAAACCCTTCAAATCATCAGGTGGAACCCATGAAGGAAACTCCGACAAAATCGTAACCAACCTTGATATTACTTCTTAGACCCTTTAAGCCGCCATCCAAACTTTGATATCATTGTTGGGCCTTTTTGACTCCTAAAAAAGACTTATAATAAGAGTCACGGGCTTCTCTTAATATAAAAATTAACTTAAAGAATACGGCTTTCTCATTAGTATATAATTAAATTATTAAGATCATCCACAACCGATGTGGGATAAACCCAATACATTTTAGTTCAAAAAATTTATTGAGCTGCAGCTCAGATGTCAAAGTTATATTATTTTGAGTGGAAACTTCAAGGGGGAGAACCACGGGAGGTAGCCTGGTGTACAAAGGCTCCCGTATGTCCAAGGTCTAGGGCAAGTGTTGGACCACGAAGGGTTTATGACAACATCCTTACCTTACATTTGTAAGAGGCTGGTTCTATGACTCAAAGCTCAGATAGTTGACTCAAAGAGATTGATTGAAGTTGACTTTGATTAAAATGAACGGAGATAGTTGAGCTATGTATAGAGATTGAGAAGCAGCATTTTGAAATTACCGTTCAAACATGCACTTTCAATTTCACAAACATGTTGTAGAAAACTTAAGTCAGCTCCGAAGACATGCACCATCCAACTCAAAATCATAACACAAGTATTGGATGTCCTAAGTTTTTTTTCAAAGGATATTAATGTTTATATAATATTGGTTTCAAACTCAATCAAAGAGAATTGGAAAATGATCCACCAGCAGAGGTATCATGTTCTTCAACATACTTCTCTCTTGACTTTTTTCTGTTTGCTACAGCATGTCAGTATATAGCAGATAGCTGACAATCAGAGTCCTATTCGAGAAGATCAACCTGTTCTGGACGCAGAATTCTCTGCAGGGCCAAAAACTGCGAGTCAAGGTTCCAAGTCATTACGGTCTTCATCATCTGATTCAGAGGACACTGGAGGCACTGGCTCCCCAAGTGTTAAACCTGGCAGCTTAGAGGAAAAGCCGGTCCCAAACACAGAGCAGGATAAAGAGAAAAAACCTCGAAAACAGGTTGACAGATCTTCGTGTGGCTCATTCCAGCAGCGAAGTAGAAACTGATATATTAGAAAAGACAGGTGAAGGCAAAAAACCCACCAAAAAAAAATGAATTGAACCCCGCTAGTGGAGAGATTAGCAATTGTAGAAGTTGAAGCTCTGGAAGCAATAGTGATTCCTTGATAGAGGTCTCCGAAGATGTTGTATGTCAGTCTTTGCTTCAAATAATTCTTGCTAATTGCGATTTGGCCACTATAAAATTATACAATTTGAGCCAAATTTTAAACCTTCTAGCAAGCATTTATTTTACATGTTCAACCTGATGGTTCATTAATTCTATCTCGTGTCTTCTTCGTCTGTGTCAGGGACGACTGGCCTTTCAAGCTTTTTTTACCAAAGAAGTTCTGCCGCAAAGCTTTTCTCCACCTCATGATGATGCCAGGAGCAAGGTGCTCACCGAGAGCATAGCAGAGGACAAGCATACGAGGAGAGCTTCAAGGCAAGTTGAAGGAAAGAGCAAGCTCAAGCTGGATCTGGAGCTCGGCTGCAGGATGCAACTTTCTCCCTCTCATGACGGACTTCCTGCAGGATTCTTAGAACATCGATCAAAGAGCGCTTGAGTTATACGACTTGCTTGGACATGGGAAGCTCAAGTGCCGAAGGACTGGCTTCAAGCCCTACAAGAGATGCTCAAAGGAAGTCAGGAGGACAACAGAATGAACATTGGCCGCCCATTTGAAGAGAAGGGAACCAAAAGAATGCGTCTAGAAGGTGAAGCTTCTGCCTGAACCAACTAAGGTTATGAAGCATCTTCGTTCTCTTTAGCTTCAATAGTTTCTTTCGTGGAACTTGTCATGCACGTACGGTGGTTTGGGTTGCTTACCAGTTGCCCATCAATTAGTCTGCAGAAACACGCACTGTTAGGTATTGTTATATATTATTATCAAGACCTGCGGATCCTAGTACTACTATGCGTTGTTATTATTATTTCCTCTTGTTGGAACATTTTTATTCACCGCCCAAAGTAATTGTTATAATGGGATTGCTTTTCAAATGAGATCAAAGAGTCTGCAAAGTCTAGAAGCCTAACATCAGATTTAGACCAGAGTTCTAGAATTAGGCTTTATATTCTCAATAGATTATAGAACACATATTACGTCATTGGCCCAATGGAGCAAATAAAATAGACGTTATTTAAGAGATTATTTAGAGCAACAACATTAGGGACAGAACAGATATGCTATTTTTGAACCTTGCTTTTCAAGGAACATTACATTCAGTAAAAGAATGGCAATCATATTTACATTAGATTAGCTTCCTGTACACAGACATATACTATTCACATCCCTCCTACCCTTCATATTAGGGCAGACTGTCTCAAAAGAGGGGTTTCTGTTTCTAAAATTGATGCTTAGTCTCATTTGCATTTGCTATTTTCATAACCAGTAGCCAACTAAATGTTTTCATTTTGGGATGAGAGCACAGTAGCATTTGAGGCAGCGGATTCGTCCGCCATTTCAGATCGATTCTGATGCGCTCTCAAGGCAAGAATGTAACGATGTAACCGTTGCCGGTCAGTCACGCTAAGAGAAAATGGTGGAGTTAATGGCAGATAAGGTGCTTCTTCCAGAATGAAGGACAGTAAAGTTGTCGCTTTTGTGTACAATGATGTGGCATTCTTTTTATTTCTCATGAGTTCGTCGACCTGACATTAGAGAGCAAACCCAAATTAGCAAAGTCGGGAGAAGTGGCCCAGAATGTTCAGTGAACACAAACAGTTACTGAAAGCTTTTACACTGAACAAAAGCTATGCACAAGCTAACATCATGTGCAAACATATATTAGGTGATTAAGGAAGCCGTCTCCTGAGTATGCAAAGATCCAAGATAACTTTGTTCAAAATTTCCAATGAAATGGACTTTATCTTTAACAAACATTGAAAGTTAATGTTCAACCTGCACTTCTCCATGGCCTACACAAATTACCACACGAAAATTCAACCACTTTATATCAATTGTAAAGATTAAATGCTTACAGCACCACTTTTCCCAGCCAGAAGAGCTGTTTGAAAAATAATTTCCATCGCATCAGGCATCTCAACCGCACCTGCCTCATGGAGAATTTTCAGTTATAAAGACAATATATGAACAATGATCCTATATTGTTTGCTTCCCTATCAACGAGAGAGAGAGAGAGAGATAGAGGGAGGTAAGAATATCTACCATCAGTAGGCCGAATATAGTTCGATATCTTCTCTGCCTGATCAAATGCACTAAGAAACCCCCTTTGAGCCCATGAACAAACGGAGATGGGACTGTCAAAGTTTACACTTTCAACAACATCAGGCATTGACTCATTGCTTTGCTGATCAAATGAATCCTTGTTAGTGTCAATACTGCCAGTCTCTCTAATAGAATTCATCCAAGAATGACAAAGACGAAGAGCTTCCTTCCATGTAGCCAATACTACAAGCTTTACCGAAAATGAATCCAGATGCATTCCCCGCTGAAGCTGTTTTAGCACAGGAATAAAATAAACTTTAGGAGGAGATGTACGGTGATGAAAAGAAAGATATACATAACGCAATACCAGGTCTTAGATGAATACCTTATCCTGTGCTAGATTGGAGAGAGGCTCAATATACTGATGTAGTAAGTGAAGCCTCACTGAAGGATGAAGTGACGATTTTCTAAGCATTTCTTTTTGTTCAGGAGACATTTGCGATATCTTCTCCAATGGTACAAACTCCTGGCGTCTTAAAACTCGAAAATCCAAGAAACTAGGGGGCTCTAGATGATTATGCATCACTGTGGCTGCATTGTCTTGCCTTTTGTTAAGTCCACCAATTTGTTTAGCAGACCCACCTATAACTGATGTCTCAAGGGAAGATGATAGGGTTTCCATTGATGAGAATTGAGCATTAACAACCACATACTCTCGTTCAATCAGCTCCAATGAATCAGAGACTAGATGAAAAAACATTTATGAAGTTCAGCATTCAAATTGCAGTATTAGACCGACCTATAGGAAATTGAACATACTAGAAAACAGAAAATGAAAGGAAGTACAAAAAGTACCTATCCCTGAATGCCTTATATCCATTACAGCAGTTGCCATACTAGCTTTGCCTGACGAAGATGAGGTGTTACTATCACCAATGAGCTTTCTGTGATCAGTAGATTTCCCCTTTGTGTAAGAATCCTTAGTTTGGGACTCACTCTTCTGTATAAATATGTTCTTTTCATTTCTAATGCAAGGTTCCAACTGTGAAACTACGTCCAATGTAGGGAAAGGAACTTCTGCATCTTGGTGCCTTGGTGCCTCCAATGAAAAAGGCCGCTGCTCATGTGACAAATCCTCCGATTGATTGCTGGATGGTAAAGAATATGGAACTTCATCTGCCAGCCTGCTCATGTTAATGGGCAGAGTCAATAATTTGAAGATTCTCCATAAACACACACAAACTCACACACGCTATGTATAAAGTGTTCATACATGAATCTGTGGTTAAAGAACTCCTCAAATGTAAGCCGCTCCACTACAAAAGAATAGTAATATAATGAAGTGCCCAGTTGCTAGGAAGCGCAATTTGTAGAAATGGACTTCGAATCCAGAACAAAATCAGATGAAATATGAAACAAACAACCCATACATAAACTGTTGTTGATAGCTTTAGAGATAGATTTCAAAAATAAAAACATTTGTTTTTCTTCAGATTAGAAGTTAGATGTGAAATAATATTACATTCAACAACATCGGTAGTAGCTAACAGAATATCAAACCCACTTAGACACGTCCTCTTGTAGTGCTATTTGTATTCTTCTGAAAATTTTTTATTTGGGTATATTTGGTTGGCCTGAAATTACATGAAAGAAATATAAATTCTGGAGATTAAAAATTTCCTTGTGTTGGGGTGACTGGAAATTTAGTGAAACGAAGTTTTATTTTCAGTTAAAGCAAATCTATGTAAAAATTTTACAAAGTAATATTTTATTATGAAAAATAAAAGAAATTGGGGAAAATTTTGAGAGAAACACATAGGAAAGAAATATTTTATTTTCATTTTATTTAACTATTATCTAAACATTAAGGGGGGAAAATTTTTCATATTATTTCATTTCATTGCATTTCCAATTCCTATGATTTTTTTTTCATTTACACTATTTTCATGTCAATTAAACATACCTTAGTTTCAAAGGATGTATTGCACCCTTCTTAAACTTCTGCCAACTTCAAGATTAAATATTGTGATCTTAGGACCATTTTTTCAGGATTCAAAAGACCATTTTTCTTCGCCTTCTCACAAAGACATGAATGTCATTGATTCAAGAACTTATAACCTATGTCTCCCGTAAAGTTCCATTGATTCAGAATGTCTTCATGCCCTTGATAGGCTTTGTTTGTGCCCCCCTAGTTACTTTGATACATTTTCATCCTTTCATCAAGTCCAGCACCTTAGGTATTTTGCGTTTGACTCCATCTCATTAGTCGCTTGTTGGAATTCACCCTTTGCTAAAAGGGCTCATGTATTCATTGGTTTGTTCAATACATAGCTTTTGCTTTGTTATGTATTTTTATGATCTAGAAAAAGGGCTAAAAGGAGCAAAGTCTGCATGCATCTTTGTAGCCTGGACTACATGCCCTACTTTTCACCTTCCATTTGTCCCTAACATGTTGAAAAATCTGCAGCTGTACTTCAATTAGGCAAAATATTTTAATGCTTGCAGTGGTGATTGATTTGTGGCTTCTTAGTTATTAACATAATGCTTTTAATGCTTGTTTATGCATATCTTATTTTCTATATTAACATAATGAATCACAAACAAGGGAACTCATTGTTTCTTCTGAATGAATACGTATCCAGTATCCTTATAGCTTCTTCCTCCATAATTTTAACTATTGCACAATAGAAGAAATAATTGATCAAAATTCTCCTTTTGGATGTGCAAAGTTGTAACATCTCTCAATAAACCAATGAATTAAAGTTTAAGCGCACCCAGATCCAGGACAAGATGGAAACCACCTACCTCGTACTTAAAATTTTGACAAGATCATATCAATTTCTGTATAAATAAGTAATGTCCAAGGCCCTATTATGAAAACTATGTATTTTGCATCATCATACAGCTGTTTTTCAATCATTTTGCACCATTCTTTTCTCTTTTGAAATCAAACATGCAATGTTCTTCCACATCTTTTTCATTCAATTGAAGAAATATAGACCTTGGAAAGTTCATGTTTACCTGGATTCTGACGTAAAAGACTTCTACACAAGTCCACACAATCAGGGTGCAGCTCTTCTAATATACCTTTTGGAAACTTTAGTCCAGTAGATGTCAAAATATTCTGGAAAAGCTGAAAAAGGAGAAAAGATATAGATGTCAATATATTCTCGAAATGGACTGGGCTTCGCCAAAAGGCTAAGAAGAAAAAGTTTTTTCTTACTAACGTGGAATTGGCTATTTCCGTCAAATGGAGGCTTTCCACTAAGAAGCTGGAATAGAATTGCTCCAACACTCCACAGGTCTGCCTAGATATTGAATAAAAGGGTATATAGAACTTGAATAATTATATCAATGATAATCAGGATAGTGGTAGTAGTTGTGGAAGCTGCAGCAGTAGTAGCAGCAACAGCTGGTAGTACTGGTATAAAAAAATAAATAACACTTATTAGCAAAATAATTTGACCGTTTGAAAACCTTTGCATCATATTTCTGGTTTTGAATAATTTCGGGAGCCATATATAGTGGTGAACCACATAATGTATCAGCCAATCCTTGTGGGGTCAAGTATCTGTTCATTATTGTGGTGAATTATTAAAACAGAGGACAAAAAATTCAGAAATCACAAATATACGTCAAACAGATTTCCTACTGAATAAAATAGTCCAAACAGATGCTCTACTTAATTTAATAGCACCTTGCAAAGCCAAAGTCTCCAATCTTCAAGACAGGAATTTCATCACGGGTGGACAACAAAAGATTCTGCAGTTTCACCCAGTTAGAATCAAATAAAAACTAAAATAAAGCATCAAAAGGAAAATGCTCTCCAGTGCAAATAAGGATCATCAAAGAGAACAAACTGCGCAAAATAAGAAGAAGAACAATTATGCATAAATGAGAGCCTAATCTCAACCTGTGGCTTCAAATCTCTATGTATCAGATTGTTTTCACGGAGTACTTGCAATCCTGAAGCTGAACGAGCCATGAAGAAGCAATCACATACCAACATCTTACACTACTACTACAGTTGACTATAAAGACACAAAATTTACAATTTACAACAGTGGTACACACACCTAGTTGTCTCATGAAGTGTCTAGCAACTGCCTGCGACACCCTGCCATATCTTTGTATGTAACCAGCAAGATCACCTCCAACACAGTATTCCAACACAAGGTAGATTTTATCAACAGTCTGAAAAAAAAATTGAAAAGTCACACTCCTATTTTGTCGATCGGAAAGCCAAAGAACAAGGAACCAAAGAGAGAGATGGACCTCTATGGACTGATGAAACCGGACGATGTTGGGATGGTCGATTTGATTGAGAATGGCGATCTCCTTCACCAAGCTCTCGTTCACCTTGCGGGAAAGCAGCTTGCGGTCGATCTCCTTGACCGCCACCTCCACGGCGAGCGTCCGGTGGGTGGCGCGGTAGACGACGGCGAAGGAGCCCGACCCAATTCGTGGGCCGAGGACGTACTCGCCCACCACCCTCGCCCCGCCGCCCTCCCTCCCCCTATCCCCCACGGCGTCCATTATCCACTCTCTCCGGGGTAAAAATCGAGTCTTTCTAGCGCTCGCCGGATTGGGGAGACTCCGCGTCCATGGGTGAGGTGGTGACGAGGGAGGGGAGGCCCATGCGCGGGGTGGCCGGTGCAGGGGTAGCCATGGGAGACCCTGTCGAGCTTCGCAGAGAGGAGGTGAGCTGGAGAAGAAGATGATCCGGTACCGTGGAGAAGAAGGTGAGAGGTTTGATGGGAAATATTTTTCCCTCTCCTTTTTTTTTTTAATAAAAAGTGTGCATGCATGTATTACATTTTGTTTATTTTTTTAATTATTATCTTACTACTCGTAAACCCTCACACTCGGCCATTAATTTTGCGAAAATTAAACACATGTATTGAACAACAAAGAATATATTTTAATCAATTTTTTATTCTATAAAATTGAATTCTAATTACTATTTCTTACTTATGAATATTTTATCATAGTAGGGATATTGTTATATTCTTTTTGTAGATTTCTTGTTTATCTAATAGATTCCAAAATTTGAAGATTCAGCATGGATTTCTTATTTATCGAAAGTAATATAGAGTTGTTACCTTGGGAACAAGCTTTAAAAAAAAACATTAGGAACCATCTATTTTTTTGTTTTGGAAGAATTGTTTATGCCCTTAGGGCTTAGTTTTTTATTTATAAACAAAAAACAAAAGATTAACCCTCACATAAACCCTATTTTAGGGTTGTTTTTTTTCTTTTAAGGGTTGGTTGAATATTAATTGTTTACCCTAATTTGTAAAACTCTAGGTAAAAAGGATTTTGTATTTAAAATTACCCATCGATAGAAATTATGTATAATAATCACACATGATGAAGCTCTTGTTTCCTAAAATACCACAGACTTAGCCTTGAATTACAATGAATGAAAACTAAACATTTCTAATTAGTCTGATCAAAAGTTGACCCAGTTTAATTTTTTCCTTTCTCTTATTTTTTTCAAAGAAAAAAGAACACACATGATTACCACAAGAGCTTAGGCATCTGAATTGGCTATTCCAACTTGTACACAGGGATTACCGAATCAAGCCGGAGGTAAACTAGATTTAGTTGCCATTAAATGACTAATATATTTTTTTATTCTTAGAAATACTGACTATATATTTAGAATAAAGTTATCCTTTTTTATCTCTCTTTTTTTTAAATCCTCTAATTATATTAAGAGTAATTTGTACCCAATCTTATTTATAAGTTCGGTCACATCCTAATCCATAAAAATATCTATTCGCATTGAATATAGACGGTATTTTTAACACACATTTGAATCTTTTTTTTATAGATTCTTCTAACAATACTGGTCAGATTTATTCTTTAAATGAAAATTCTAATTCTAATTAAATAAAATTTATTAATGTTGTTATTACCTGTTTTGAAATGTAGATTCTTAAATCTAAAAGAAAAGAATATCATAAATTATTAATAAGGCATGAAAAATTCCTGTATTGAGTTTAATAACATATGCATAGGTAAATTACATCTTGTTATTTTCCCAAAGCCAAAAACAAAAGGGCACTTTATCTTTGTTTTTCTCCCGAGAACAACCTCACCCTTTTGAGATGTTTTGAGACTATTTTTTCCTTTTTGGTGTTAGATAATCTATTCTTATTTATAAAGTAGGATTTAAAAGTCGTGCTTTAATAAGGAGTAGGAGATTCAATTAATCAAATTATAATAAAATAAAAAATAATAATTTAAATATTTTAAGTCTATCTCTTCATTTGATTAGAATCTATATTTAAAATCGAGTTTACCTCTAATATATCAAATCGTTATAATTTATCTCATTATTAAATAATAATTTGTTTATAAAATTTGAGCTTATCACTAACACTGGCTGGTCAGAGATCTATCCTATTATTCAATGATCATTTATTTCTGAAATTTAACCCTATCACTAACACAGGCTGTTCATGGTGGGGGCGCGACATCTTGTTTAGTTCTAATAATATTTTAACTTTATTTTTATTTTTTACCGAAGGGTTAAAAGTTATATAAAAACTTCTAGGGAGAAGGCGGAAGTCCCAAATATAAATTATTTTATTGGATGTTTCCGATGAGACCGAATAAAAATACATGTAAATTATTACTCCTCAGCATATGTTACTACACATTAATACCCTGACCCAAAGGTACTAGCATGGTAAAAGTAAAAGAAAAAACAATTCACACGTGTGTGGAATTACTGTTTTTTTTTGACAAAAAAATACTAATGGTTTTTTTTAGGGTTCAAAGGCACTAATATAAAGTAAAAGAAAAACAATTCACACGTGTGTGGAATTACTGTTTTTTTTTTACCAAAAAATGCTAATGGTTTTTTTTTTTGTGGTTTCAGAGGCACTAATAGGTTGTCAGATATTACTCGGAACACATTGGCATTGGGCTGTTCAAAGACACTAATTGATTCAAGTGTTTTCAACCTACCATCGACTAATCCATATTTATTTTACAACATTAGGTGTTCCAATCAAATTTATAACCATCTCAATCTGGCATACCGACCACCCTCAATTTAGCCAATTATTCTGAGCTACAGATTCGGACCCATCATATATTTGAATATGCTTAATATATGCAAAAGATAATCAAAGTTAGTCCAACGCTCATTAAGAACCCAAAGAAGGAGTCGCAAAATTATGGGTTGGATGTGGAAACTGAACAGCTATTGACAAGTATTGCACACAGAAGTTCATTTCAAAGATCTTGAACATGGTGTTCATTTCAAAGGTTGGAGTCAGCTGCTGCCCAAGCGTTGTTCACACGTAACATATCTTGCACCGACCCTAATTAATATGGCAAATTATGTACATGATGAATGTGATTCTGGGTCTTGTTTCCGAGGGGACAAATTTTGCCATCTTCTTTGTAATGTGAACGTATATATATATATAAGGAATGAAGTATGAAGTGTCGCATGCTCACACTCCTACAAGGGGCCAAGAGGAGAGCAAAAATGGTTTTATTTTGCTTTGAAAGAATTTTTTTTTTGTGCGTATATTTCTTGAAAACCCACTTGTATTTGAGGTGAAGTGCCACCAACATGATGATTTAAAATTATTTCTAGAACTAAATAATTATTTTGGAAGAATTGGCACAAGCTTGTTTCACACTAAAGAAAAGACAAATTTTCATACAAAATGAATAGAATGACAAAAGACGTGAACAACCTGCAGAGGAAGAAGGTTGAGAGAAGGGCCTTCTGCTAGTAAAAGGGTAAAAGGTTTCCTGCTACAAGTTGCAAACTTTAGGAAAGTTATGTTATTTTTGGCTGCTTTGTCTGTTTCACATTAATATCTTTTCTTAGTTTCATCGTCCTCATCAGAATCTTCATTATCATCAACAACGTCGCCAAGCGTCAAATCCCGAAAGATAAAATCCTAAACATAATGATAAAGCAGGGTACTTAAAAATAGGATGATGCAAAGTTGTATCTTCAGCTTACCATTTCGACCATTATAACTTCAATAAAATATCCTCACCAGTATTCTCCTAAAGAACAAACATCTGCCTAAATTCAGGTAAACTGCAGGCGCTTAACACTGTAATCGAAAGAGACAAGTTCTACCAGCTTTCCTTCCTGTTCTAGCTTCTCGTTTGCCTTGGCCATTACTCCCAACAAGACTTGCACTCTGTTAATTAGGACTAGAGCAAAAGCAAGCCACAGCATTAATTATAAGTTCGATAAATAATAATTTTTTTTAAAAAAGAGCGAGAAAAGAAAATTGCAATATGATTACTCGTAGTGTTGTTGGATACGAATAAAAGAAAAATAAGACATATTTCTGCACATACAATATATCAAAAGATGTAAATTAGTTTGATAGGATGAACAATAAAAATTTTGCCATGGTTAGAGGGTGGGAAATCAGAGTTTTTGAAAGTTTGTCACCGACTTAAGTGGGAGAGAGCTGCCTTTTCTTCCGAGTTTAATGAGAACTATTGCATCAAACAAGCAGTGAGGTCTCTGCTTTGAACACAACACAGTTCAGATTAATGGCAACAAACTTGAAGTGCTGTCCGTTTTCTCGTCTTTTTTACCTCTTACGATATTGGAAAATTTTCTTTCTTAGACCAAACTATCATAAAAACTACAATTGAAAAATCTAAAGCAAATCAGAAATTTATACACGCTTTGGAAAAAAATTATAAAATTATCACAATTAACCAAAAATTACCTCTATTTCCATAATAGCATCCAAAAATGTGATTGATGAGCAAAAAGAAGTTTTATGTAAAAAATTCAATAATCATGATATGAGCAAGTTAAGTTACGCCCTCCAAACATTAGTCAAGTTATAAATTGGCTACTACAAATAATCCATCAAAAAGAGGGCCAGAGATTTGCTCTAACTACAGTAAACTCTACGTAACACTTTTTTAATTGGTGTAAATCATCATACTTATTGGTATTTAAAAAACAACTGTATTGATTAATATAATTTCTTCCAATTAAGGTGATTTACACTAATCTGGAAATTATAATACTTAGTAGTACTTGCTTCAGCAAATCCCTAACCAAAAGGGAGATGGAATGCATTAAAAAACTGTTGCATGAACACATGCATCCAATGAGGGCAACGTGACGAAGAGTCCCTTGATCAGGATCATACCCACGTCACGTACTTAAAATGGGACCAAAATGTCTTTCGTAGTTATTATTATTATTATTTTATAATTTTTCCTAACTATTTTCGATGAGATTGGAAGATGGGGGATAGCGAATGACAAAACCCCAGGCCGCTCACCCACAATCCCAGCTTGCTGTGTATGAACATTTGTTGCTCCATTATCACACTATATATATTTAAAACATACCCTCCTTCGAGAGGAGTCCAACCACATCCTCATTTTCCCCTGCTTTGCTTCTTTCTTTCAGGTATGTATGTTCATTGTTTTCAGATGCCGTCTTATGCAGTGTTTTGATACTTGATTTCCTGCTGGTAGCTGTTTTTCTTTTGCTTTCATGTAATGTTAGAGATCATGGCATTACTTGTTTTATGGTTTTGTACTCTTGGATTGGTTTATTAGTTAACACTTGTTTTATTGTACTGTGCCTTGTTGATGGGATGGAACAATGTTAGTGAGACGGATTTGTTGGTAAAAGATTAGAGTTTTCTCATGTCTGCTTTGTTGTTTTCTGATCTCCATTGAGTCATTTTGCTCAGAACTCTTATGTGGGTTGTTTCAAGCATAGAATTGTGGGCTTCACGCTTTGCTGTAGGTTACTCATTTATAAAATGTTTACTGTGTCAAAATACAAAGATTCGGAGACCTTTTTAATTTCTTTGGTTAGTGGCAACGATGGGTGAAGAAAATGGAGTTGGTCATCCTTCTCTAGAAGATCAGTTGCTGCTCATCCATGGCATGACCTTGAGATAGGTATTTGCATTTGTAAATGCATTCTTGCATCAGATGTTGTGGATTTAAAGAAAATTAACTAGCATTTTGAAGACTAGTTAAACTACAGGACCCGGAGCTCCCACCATAGTAAATTGTGTAAGTATTGTCATCTTATTTTCGTATTACTCAGCTTTTAATGTAATTTTCCTTGCTAATCTGACATTCTTTTTTTTTCTAAAAAAAAATCAGAATAGGTTATTGAGATAACAAAAAGAAGCAAAGCCAAGTATGAACTGGACAAGAAAACTGGGCTTATCAAGGTGATCACTTCTTGGTTTGTTCACTGGCTTGGAAGGCTTATTGGGCACTCTGTAGTCGGTGCAACAACAATTTGATAACCAGGTCGATCGGATTCTATACTCATCAGTTGTTTTTCCTCACAACTATGGTTTTATCCCTCGCACACTTGGTGAAGATAATGATCCAATGGATGTTCTCGTTCTCATGCAGGTAGCATTATGAAGAGCATTTTTGGTTCTTTCATTTGTGTATTAAACTATAAATGTTGTGCTCATTGAAGCTGTCTTTTGATCAGGAACCTGTGCTTCCTGATTGCTTTCTTCGAGTCAGGGCCATAGGATTGATGCCAATGATTGATCAGGTATATATGGTAGCATGGACTCTTTCAATCACTTGTAACTAAAACATAACAAATCTGGTGCAGATAATCTTCCGCATTAGTCATGTTTTATAACTGTTGATCACAGGGTGAGAAAGATGATTAAGATTATTGCAGTTTGCGCCGATGATCCCGAATATCGTCACTACACTGACATCAACCAGCTCCCCCCTCATCGTCTAGCTGAAATTCGCCGTTTTTCAGAAGATTGTATCCTGAATTTTTACCATGAATCTATGTTTTGATATAAATATTATACTTTGCATTGTTCTAAAAAATATATTTTACTTTGAAACCAAAAATGCTTCTTAATTTATCAAAGCAATTAGACAAGGAGAATGAGAACAAGGAGGTTGCTGTCAATGATTTCTTGCCTGCGGAGACAGCCATGGAAGCTATTCAGCATTCCATGTAAGTTAGACCTTCACAAGCTGCCCAGCTACCTTAGGCCATATAAGTTAATTTCACCAAAAAATGAGTTGATCTATATATTTCTTGCTAACAGTTGCAATCATTACTTGTTATACTGCTATATTTTTGGCTCAACATTAAACTTGTTGGTCCCCAAGATTCAACTTAGTATGATAAGATCAAATGAGTTCTCAACATATGCAGAGTTTTGAATGGGAGTGACAAAACAAAATTACTTTCTTATATTATCTTCTTTAATATTACTCTTGTTCCATGGTTTTGCTCTGCAGTGATCTTTATGCGCAGTACATGATGCAGAGCTTACGTCGTTAAACAAAACACTGCAAACGACGGCCATTGAAATATTTATTCTTTAATAAATTTACTGATAAATTCGTTGTATTTTTTTGTACTTCTGAATGGATTCACTTGCTGTTGGTGTTTTAGATGAGTATATTTGAAGCATCATTAAGTAGCATTTTATTGCTATGGATGAACTTGCTATTGATTCTTCTATTCCCACGCAGCTCGGTCGTCCCATACGTATAACTAGGGTATACCTGAGGTTGTACATATTTTCTTTTATATTTTGATTATACTTAATATATTATATTCTAATTTTTATAATTTCTATTAGCTATGATTGGTCATCATCTTCTTTTAATATTACGTAAATTCACCCATCAAATCTAAATCTACTTCTTACTAATATATATCATATTAAATTAAAATTATACTTCTAATATACATAAATTCATTCATATAATATCATATTTTTTAAATAGTTATTTTTTAGAAAACTATATTCCTTTGTAAATTTTATTTATTTTTCAAAATGTTCTTGCGTGTTGTACAGTACACATTCATTCGATTTTATGCTTTTTTATATTGTATTATACTTTAATAAAATTAATAGATTTAAATTATAATCATTAACACCCTTTTTAGAATTAGAATTAACCATATTCAAAAGATTCATTTTGTTTGAATTTTACATCTTTCAAAAAATTTGAATCCAATTTAAAATATAATCTAACTCAATTTAAAATTTGATAATATTTTTTATGCAATGGCAAATATATATTAGTTAAATTGAGATTCAATTATAAACCTTATTAATATAATACAATAATTTTGTAAATGATATATTACAATTAGATTAAAAGTTATTATGTTCTAATTACGTATAATATTAATAAGGTTTGGAAAAAAATCAGAAAATTATAATTAATCTTTAATAATCAAATTTCAAATCTGACAAAGATGAAAAACATCTAAATTCCATTTTTATCATATTTTTTATTTAATAAATAAAAAATTCAGAAAATAATAATATTAATAAATTTTGAAAAAAATCCTAAAAGATATAATTTTCCATCTTAATTATATTCTATTATTTTGTATTCATCACCTATTTTTTGTATCTTCATCACATTTCTAATTTAATTACATAAAAATTCCGAAAAAACAATATTAATAAGATTTTGAAAAATCTAAAAGATTTGTTTTTTCAAATTTATCATATTTATAATTTATTTAATTAGATAATTCCGAAAATAAAATATAAATAAGATTTGAAAAAGATCAAATATGTGTTTATCAACTCTTTTTTCATCTTTATCCTATTTCTAATTGAATTAATTAAAATTTCTGAAATTAATAATATTAATAAGATTTTGTAATAATAAAAAAGTTTATTTTTTCATCTTTATTATGTTTATAATTTATTTAATTAAATAATTTATAAAAAATCATGTAAGCTAATAGGATTTGAAAAAGATTGATAAGATTTTCCATCTTAATTATATTTCTAATTTCATTACTTAAGAAAGTACAAAAATGATAATATAAATATGCGCTTATCAGCTCCTTTTTACATCTTTATCCCATTTTTAATTTAAATAATTGAAAATTCCGAAAATAATAATATTAATAATATTTTGTCAAAATGTAAAGTTTAATTTTTTCCATGTTTATCATGTTTGTAATTTATTTGAGAAAATTATCCTGAAAATAACAATTTAAATTAATAGGATTTGAAAAAAAATGATAAGATTGTCCATCTTAATTGTATTTCTAATTTAAATAATTAATTAATTACGAAAATAATAATATTAAATATATGTTTATCACCTTTTTTTAATCTTTATCCCATTTTGAATTTAATTAATTTTAAATTCCGAATTAATAATATTAATAAGTTTTTTCAAAAATCGAAAAGCTTAGTTTTTCGATCTTTATCTTTGTCATGTTTGTAAGGTGAAATCAAATATAATATATATATATATATATATATATATATATATCTTAAAATAATTAAAAAAGATTTGATCAAATATACTTATCTTTAAATATTGTTATCTTAAATTAACCAATCAAAATGAGACATTTGCTAATTTGCAGTTAAACTGACACTTATAAAAAATCATTCTCTTATTATATATAGTATATAGATATAGATATAGATAATAAATTATGAAAATAATAATATTAAATATTTGTTTATCAACTTTTTTTATCTTTATCCCATTTCAAATCTAACTCATTTTAAATTCCAAAATTAACAATATTAATAATTTTTTTAAAACGGAAAAGATTTGTTTTTCCATCTTTATCATATTTGTAATGTTAAATAAAATATAATATATTTAGCTTTACTTAAGTAAAAAAGATTTGATCAAGTGTACATATCTTGAAATATAGTTATTTTAAATTAACCAATCAAAATGAGACATTTGCTAATTTGTGGTTAAAACTTATACTTGTCAAAAATCGTTCTCTTATTATATATAATATAGACAAATATGTATTCAACTATTTTTTATTCCAGGTTAAAATAAAGCGTCCAAAACATAAAAAATAATATGTACTCAAATGTACGTCACAGGTAGCGTTTAGTAAAGCATAAACTGAACACTAAATTCTCATATTAGGCAATGAGCTCCATGATTGCATCAACAAGATCCCGGTTTTTATTCTTAAGAGCTTTGGCAGCCTTTGCTCTATATACACCAGCCTGGGTCATCACAGAATCTACGTTTCTGGTGTTCTCTAGCCCCGACAGATCAATAGCTTTAGTCTTCCCCCGCAGCTTGTGGTGGTGGAATCACAAACATATCGCGATTCACAAACAAATAAAATGCACAAAACATGAGAACACAATGATAAATACGAAAAAAAGAAAAAAAAAAGATAATAGAAAGCTACCATCTTCGTTCTCTTCATCATCGTCGTCATCAAGATAATAGAGCCAACAAAAGAAGTCAAAAATCAAAAACCATGAAAGACAAGCATACAAAGACGGCGCGGGAAGGAAGAAAAGGAGGGGAAAGACGCAAACTTTGAGCTGCTGCATGCTCGTACTTACCTCAGTACTCGAGCTGCTGCTTGTCCCCACCTCAGTGCTACTCTCCTCGTCATCACACAACCCTGGTGGTGGCGAAGCATTGGACAGCTGCTAAGGCTCTTACCATCTGCTCAAAAGCCTGGAAGCACTATATCTGATACTTAGCTTGAGACTTCAACTGCCGCCTTTTGTGACAAATACAATCCTTCAAAGACAAATTTGTTGTCACTAATGCCCTATATTTTTTCCAGTGCAGATTCCTCATAAAACTAAAGGAAAGATTACCATTATGGTGGCATTTCAAGGAATGAGAATTGCTAGGAATAAACCACAACCACCAGGACAAGACAACTAAATATTCTTCACTAAAAACCGATTCATCCCATAAGCAAAAATACATAGTACGAAAGCATTCTGTTCGATCGTTTTTCGACTACAACGTATTCACTACTACACAAAGCATCTAGCACAACTACACAAGCAGTATATATTCATGCAGACTGAGCAAGGTCACCAAGACAACCACGCTTTTAAGTGGAGAGCTCTTTTAAGTGAGGGAAATGTAAAAGAAATAGCAAGGCAATAACCTTCGTAATTGCAAAACATGTTCAACGGCGAACTTTTATATAACCAATGAAAATGTAACTTAAAACTTACAAAGAATAATGGTAAACAGGGTTTCATATGCAGTTCATATCATTATCCGAAACAAGCATGTCGTAGCTTAGTAAGCATTTTCTAATATGGAGTTACCAACAAACTAACCACCAGCGGGTTCAAAAATTAACACGGACAAAAGAAACATCAATATTAGATTAAAAATTTGACTATGTGGTTATTTTATTAACAATTTTAAATTTTAATAGGAGTTTTATTCCAAATAAGATATAAATAATATGAACTAATTTTACCATAGATTTTTATTCTTAATGAGACCACTTATATTAATTCAAATTAAATAATAATTAATTTTATTTTAAGATTATTATTCTAAACAACCTCTATTAATTTGTGGTATAAAAGTTCCTCATGCTTTTGAAAAAAGAAATGACAAGCCAATGATTGTGCCTAGCTACGTTATCTCGTGTGCTCGACCTTAAAAAAAAAAAAACTTTCTTAGTTTTTCTTTGCATAAGGAAAAATAGGATTTTTTTTATATGGTTAAGAATATAAGAAACTCGTTTAAAAATAATTATTATTATTTTGAACAAAAAATATATTATATCTATTGTGCGTTTTTCTACGTAATACAAAGAGTACATATTACTTAATTTGGGCAAAGTTGTCAATTAAAAATTTGTCCATATAAACATAATATTATCCAGATAGCTTATTAAAAACCAATCAACTCTTTTATGGTGATAAACAATGAGAAAAACAAGCTAGAGGTGGGTATAGCAATGCTCATGTTTTGGCAAGTATTGTCTAGGAAGGGAAGAGAGTGAACTTAAAAGGACCTACAAATCAAACAGTAAATAAAGCTATGTGTTATGCAATTCAAAACCAAACGACATTGAAGATAGATGTGTCATTTATACCCATGCATTGTCAAAGATGATAATAGTTTTATAGATTGAAGAATTTAGCCCATTGCTTCCATTTAATTTGTAATTGTTTTGGCTCACATTCTGGAATATACTCCAAGTAACAAGCCTTCATTTAACCATACCTTTCAACTTTAAGCCTTGGCTACCATCCACTATACAACAAGTTGCCTTTTCACATGCCATTTTCCTTTATAGGATGGTCCCCAAATGATCAAAAGTTAATGGTTGTATAAGTGATCTTGTTTAACAAATCATTAGGATATTGCAAACTGTAGTCCAGAAGTAAGAATTACTAAAGAACTATATATATATATATATATA
>JAVDBV010084074.1:0-32302 GCA_032619315.1 Piper longum | reverse complement strand
GCGGCGAGTCGAAGTGGCGGCGGCGTAACAGTGAAAATTTCAAAATCATGGAAACCCTAGAAATCAATTGGTGAAGATAAGGGTGAGTGGACGGCTCCGATCTTGCCACATGGCACGATCTAGATGCCTGACAACTCATGGCCTAGTGGGGCCCACCTATGGGTACACGCACTATAGATATGGCGGCAAGTTCAAATCGAGACTGAACTCATGAAATTGACTCTATATGAGGGAATCGAGGTAAGAATGCTAAATGGGCTTCGAACACTGAACTCAATCAAATTGGGCCCACAGGGGCATAAATCGAGTGATCTAAAATTCCTTTGATGCATGCAAATGATGTACCCATAAAATCCCAAACGGATACTAAACGCAGCAACGGCCTAAATCTAGGCCTAAAATCCTGTCTAATACATACAAACAAATCCGTATACCTTAGTATACACTGATAGCTCGTGATCTTATAATTTGCATGTCGGGCATACTCAGCCTCCATAACATGTTCATACGGCCACTTAGGCCCATACTCATAATCTAAAACTAGTTTGGCTTGATCACGCTCGAACCAACTCGATACTGACCCGAATAGGGTAAAACTCAAATCGGGTAAAACCCTACCCCAAAAATGGGGTTTTACATAAAGTAATTATTTTAATAACGAGTTAGCAAAGTAGAAAATGGATTAATAAATTATAATGTGTAAAGATCACTAAACATAATAATGAAATAAAGAAAGTTCGAACATTTATTGAATTAAATAATCATTGTAATAATAATATCCTTATATTAGGATAATACAAATCAGTTAAAGAATATACCAATAATAGTAATTAAATATTTATTTATAAATTAATAATTATTTTATTAATTTTCAAGTGAGAATTATGATTTAGTGTTTGGATCGATGCGGTAGGATCGAACGTTGGAAAATTAATTTCCATTTAAATTATTTACCCGCCACCCGGTTAATTATTAATTACCCTGTCAAGTGTAAGGTATTTTTTAAACGGTTAAGTATCATTTAAACCATTAAGTGAACCATATTATTTACCCGTTTAACTGGTTAATTGAACCATTCTAGTTAACCGTTTAAACTAGTTAAGTCAACTGTATTAATTACCCTTATACCCGGCTAAGTGAAATATGCGCGAAGTATATTTTTACGTACACTAACCGTCATTTCATTATATAACGAGAAAGAGGGGCGTCATTCACATGATTTTCCTTTGGACAGACGTCGGCTTCCTCCTTTCTCGGGTATTTTTCTTTTCTTCTTCTTCTTCGTAATTTGCATGCATGCATATTTATAATTGATAATAAGCTTGTTAATCATGGAACTAAAGTCTATAATAAAAAAAAGAATTAAACTGGAAATAAAACTAGAAACCGTCCATGATAAACAACTGGAGTTTGGGCAAAGTGGGCGACCATAGGAAAGGAAATTCAAGGCGGTCGCTCACAATTCCGACCACCCTCTGGCTGCTGGACTAAAGGGTGGCTTTACCGTGCCCCTAATTTCTGTTGGGTGGCGAAATGACAACGGTTATTGGGCGGAATTGCAAGGGTGGCGAAAACGGGGCAAAACAGAGGACGACGGTGGGTGAGGAAATCCGGCCATCCGGGGAGGTAATTGGCTTGCAATCAGGTCGGGAAAGGTCCCTAAAGGGTCGAAGGTGCCAAGACGACCACCCAATTGTGATGGCGAAGCTCACCGGTGGCGGAATCAGCAACGCGAGCGCGTCGCTAGGCGGCGGCGAAAATTGTTGTAATCGGGCTAATCCGGCGTCACCATGGTCGGAGGGTGGCCGCAGGTGGTTGGGGAGGAGCTGTCACAACATAGCGGGGCTGGTCGGCGTCAATCGATGGCAGTGGCCAAAGGTACTGGTCAGGGTCTGGAGTTGGTACGGAGGTGAGTTGATTGATGGGGGTGGCTTTGCCGGTGGTGGCTTGCCGTCAATGAACAGTCCGTTAGAAAATACCCCAATCAGAGTTTGTTTTGGGAGAAGGAGAGAGTTGCGGAAGAAGAAGATGGCAGTTTCGTAAATACAGGTTAACTCGACACGGTTCGAATTAAAAAAATAATATCAACTCCTAATAAATTTTTAAAAATAATTAATTTAAAGGGATACGAGTTAAGTGGCTAAAATAATAAATTAATAAATGATTACACAAAATTACCATAACTAATAAAATTACGGTCATGATAAACGGTAAATAATTAATCGGCTTATTACAAATGATTAAATTAAATTGGAGGGTTATAAGGGATAATAAAATAAAGACTTCACCTTTACCATGTTAAATTAATATTTGGTAAATAAAACGATTATTTTAATAACGAATTAGCAAGGTAGGAAATGGGTAATAAAATATAATCATGTAGAAAATCACGAAATAACATATTTAAATAAGTAAGGCTGGAACCTTATTGAATTAAAAAAATTACAGATAAATTAGGATAATAGAAATCAGTTAAAGAATATACCAATAATAGTAACTAATTATTGGTTATAAATTAATAATTATTTTATTAATTATCAAGTGAGGATTATAATTGGGATAATTAATTTAAAATGTAAAGGACTTAAATGATTATATCACATGAATAATTAATTATATCACTGGAATTGTTGAAAGTTAAATAATTAATGATGTTTAACATGGCACATTTCATATTGTCAAAAATTGATGGTTATATTAGTCATGTAGTTGCATGCATTTTCTACATGAATAAAATTATACTCATGTATAATTTTATGTCCTCATTCAGACTAGGATTGTTGATCACAGTCGCGGGATTTCATACAAGCTACCAGGTCCGTATAATTACTGAAACGTTGTATATTCCCTTCTCACAGCCCTCGTTGGCCTGAGCCCAGAACTTAAACGTTGGGATATACCAATAATAAATTAATAAATGATTACACAAAATTACCATAACTAATAAAATTACAGTCATGATAAACAGTAAATAATTAATCGGCTTATTACAAACGATTAAATTAAATTGGAGGGTTATAAGGGATAATAAAATAAAAATTTCACCTTTACCATGTTAAATTACTATTTGGTAAATAAAACGATTATTTTAATAACGAATTTGCAAGGTAGTCTCTGACACGAGCCAGCACCCGCGAAATAGGGAGTCTCTCTCGTGTGGCGGCAATCCAGAACTTAAAAACCTGCCCCCATGCCGAAAGGGGATGTCAGGCAGACGGCTCATTATGCACTTGTGATACCGAGAGGGTGAGCCAATGGCAATATCGGTAACGACACAGGCCATAGGTCACATATTGTGTGTGCTCATGCATGGGATTGTAGCGGGATGGGCGGCCACCCTCCCCGCATTATAAGAGCTCGGCATAGGCTCACTTCACTAAAAGACTTTTGAAATAAGAATAGAGAGTATATTTGACTTGTTTCTTTAATTATATGGCTTAGTGGTTTCATCACTAATGCGGAATTGCCTCTGCAGGTGTGCAAGTTCAGGCATAGATTGAGAGCGGGGTTAGTGGGTCTTTCACCAACCAAGGTTCAGAGAAAATGATAATGCATTGGACTTCCTTTTTATTTATTTGAGTTATAAATATGGCTATGGGAAACAGTCAAAGACTGTGGGACGATTATTATTATGTCTTGTTTAAAACATAATTTACTTTGAATAAGTTATACTTATGTTTTAATTTTTAAGTAACACTTGTCCAGCTAAGCCTACACTATTGTGAAAAATGGCGGGTCGTTACAAACTTGATAGCCCAATTATGTTAGAATGTACCTGACAGCTGGGCATGTTAGAATGGACCTAACAATCAGTAACAGACATGTCAAAATGGACCTGACAGCCCAATAATGTCAAAATGGACCTGACAGCTCGACATGTCAGAATGGACCTGACAGCCAGTAACGGACATATCAGTATGGTCCTAATAGCCAATAATAGATATATCAGAATAGACCTGACAGCCAAAAATCTCAGAATGACCTAAGAGATAATGAATATGGATTTTATTGACTTGTTTTCTTTAATTATACGGCTTAGTGTTTTAATCAATAATGCAGAATTGCCTCCGCTGGTTAGCAGTGTTGGAACGAAGAATAAAAGACTACTGGACAGTTCTTCCACCACTCAGGTCTGGCGAACGGATAATAAGTGGACTTCCTTTTTATTTTCTTTTGTTATAGATGTGGCTATGGGAAACGGTCCGAGACTGTGGGACGGTTATTTTATATATTGGTGTATGAATCATGAGTTATTTTGATTAGTTATAAATTCCAGACTTACTTGTTCATGTAACATTTTAACTAACACCTAGTCCGGTTAGGGCGGATCGTTACAAGGCTAGTTAGTTATATTTTTTAGTAACACCCGAGCTGGTTAGGCTCCCCTGACATTTATTTATTCCAAACCCTCAACACTACCGCTTTACTTGCTGCCGATTCTACCTCTAGTGATCATCACAGCCGCCATCTAGTCGCCACCTCAACGTCGTTAATTACTGACAACGCGAGGTATAATTAACTCAGACTTAATTTATTAAGGGTGATAATTATTAGTACAACATGATAGGATTAATGAATTGACGAGTTTGCTATTTTATTATAAATAAAAATATGAAATTTGCTTGATTGAATTGTAAGGAATAATACTAAGAAACTAAATTAGGTAAAATAAGTAATTATCGTAATCTAGGGTAACGTAGCATAGGAAAACTTATGTGTGATTCTACATGATGATGTGGATTGATGAATGATTGATACGGGTATGCAATAGGATGTGTCAATGCATCATAAGTGGGTGTTAACTTCTAGATTTGATGTGTAGGTTTGGACTAGAAGCTCACCTCCTAGGTGTGTGTACATGATGGGAGCTTTTGCTAGGTCCGTTTAGGACTCGTTTCCTATTTTACTCTCTATTCTTTTGTGTATTATTTTATTACGTGTAGGACAAGATAAATGACATTTTATCGAATCCCACTTAACCTGGGCCATTTAATCAACCAGTTTTTTGGATTAGTAACCCTCAAGGATGAGATCCCCGAGTATGTTTTCGAAAACAAGATCCACTACAAGTTGCCTTCGAACCTATTATATAAATCCCTTTCCAGACCTATATATAGTTTCATTGAGTTTTCAGTGAGACGAAAGAGAGGAAAACCGACTCACACGTACATGAGCGGGTGCACATACCAGTCAAAGCGGGCTTTGGATTAGTGAGCGGGCTGTGTTCCGATCCCGAAGGATCCTGACAAGTCTCGTTTTATGTTCCTCACACCCTGAGAAATGTGGAGGTTTACAGCTATTGTTTAGTACAACGAATGTCCGGACTTGTGGTTCAAAGGGTATTAAAGGCGATTGCTTGAGAGTACTCGGTCTTTGTGCTCAAGGCCAGGAGAATCATGGAGTGCAGGAGAGGGCTTAGGATATGCATGTAGTACCAAGGGACCAGAAAATGAAATGAAAAAATGTAGAGACAGGCATCAACAACAGCAGATCAATCAATTTAGTTAAAGATGCTACCGGGTCTGTAGCCAAGTGGCTCCTCAGTAGATGCCCTTAAGAGTGTTCATGAGAAGTATATAGATATTTTTTTATTCAAAATGAGGGTTAGATCTCATTTTCCATTTTATTGTGTAGTTATACTTTTAGACTAGTAACACTCATTACTGGCGCGTTTTTATAATATATGAGGAGCAGTGATGTCTCTTGCGCGCACACACACTTGCCAACCAAATGTTTGTTTTGATTATTTTAATTGTGTTATGTTATGAACAATGAAATACTTATGATGAAGATTGTGGTAAATAGAAATGGATAGTGATATTTTGATTTAAAACAGATATTAGTGTGCAAGTTGAATGATAAAAGTGAAATGTAAATAGAATGAATAGGTGGGTCGAGACCCAGATGTCAAGAATTTTTTGATGTGATTGAATTAAATGTGTTTGTGAAAAATACAGTGAAATGAATGTATTTGGGATCTATATATTTATATATGTTGATTTGATAGAGTAGCCCTTAATTGCACATTTAGGGAAGACTCTATCCATCTTATTTTAAAAACTTTATTGATTTTCATCGGAATTATTTTGGTATGTGAACTGGTTGACATGTCATCTATGTAGTAGCATGTTAGGGTTTTGTGCATTCATCCATGGATAGCGATTGACATCTTCCATCTTGAGATGCCGAGAGTAGATCCGCATGGTTTGGGTTCGGATTAGCCAACCTAACCAAACCAATGACATTCCACTTCGATTTCCGAGTGTGAACCGGATTTGGGGTGTTAGTTACTTTGGCTCGGTGAAGAGTTTGAAGAAGTACAAGTGTTGCTTGTAGGTATGCAAGTGTTTGCCATATTGAAGGTAGAAGACTCAGCCAACCAAAAGACTCACTGGGCTAGGAGAGATGAATCGGATTTTTGAACCTCTATAAAAACTCTTGTGTCTCTATTGTTTGATTTCCTACATTTTTTACTTTGTTTATTTGGTTTGGTTATTGTTTTGTGAATTCTAAGAGTTTGATCAATTGATTCACACAAAACAACAAGTTGTACAATTGTTATTTTGGGTAAAACAAAACAATTTGTTCTTAATCTCTTATATGGTTTGAATATTGACCCCCAACACAAGGGCTTACCTGCAAATTAATTAGGTGGTTAATTCGGTTATTTGCTTTAGTTGTTTAGGCCTGCCAGTTAAGTTTTTGATATTTTTCTCACACAAAGCACATGCATTTGATAAGTTTGCCTAAGTGGTTTGTGTGAGTAGTATTCACTTGTATGGTTTGTTTGTATTTGATAAGTTTGCCTTAGTGGTTTGTGTGAGTTGTATTTAGTTGTATAGTTTGATTGTATTTGCCAACACTTGTGAATGATTTTGAATTGAATTTATTATTTTTCATTGTTGCACACATGTTAGTTTAAATTCCTCATTGGTAGTCCTAGGATATGTGGCCATACTAATTTGTGTCTTTAGTATTATTTTGCCTAGTCACTACCCACGCTAGGACCCTACATCAATCACTTTGTTGGTTTGACTTGATCATCAAAACTTATGAATTTGAATAAATTAGAGCTAAATGTGCTTATTGCTCATTCCCCTATTGCTTTAATTGTTTATAACTTCCGCTATTAATTGTCCATCATCGGTCCACTTAGGAAGTGCTAAAGTTTGTGGGGGTCTATTTTGTTTGATTTGTAATCTTGATTAGCTCCCTCCCACAACCAACAACACCATATCCCTTTAATGTTTTATCTAGAAAACAATCATCCATGATTGGTAGCCGATCGCCTACAGATCGTCTACGGGTGAGTTGGGTGAGGCATTTTCCATGTTCGTCTCATTAACCTTGGATAAAAAGTTAGTCGTTAATATTTTGAATAATAATTTACTAATAAATTTTACAAATATCATTAATATAATTTTTTTATGATTTTTGTTGATCACTTGGTTGATCATTCTATCAGACAAAGTATTATTCATTTTTAATTTGTTTTATTTTGTCATCATTAGTCGGTTGAACTCAATCATAAATACATCTTCCCTTAGCAAAACTCAATCACTAGATCAACGGCATAGCAAGGAGAGCATTCAATTAGTTCAGTTTTGAATTGATTGAACCAAATTTTTAGAGTGTTTGGCTCTAGATTTTTTAGACCAAATTGAACTCGAATTAGAGTTAAAACTAAACCAAATCGAATCGAAATACTTCATTTCAATTTTACTACTACCAAAACAAATTTAAGAAAACAAAACATGAACAACACAAATTTGACATCCCAAATAGTTGAAACTGATGGGTTTACTCATCTCTTCATCTAAAGACTCGGAAAAAAAAATTCGACGTGGTAAGATCTAACGTTGGAGAATTTTTATTACCATTTATATTATAATATCTACCCGGTCAATCATTATTTACCCAGATAAGTGAAAGGTATTCTTTACCTGGTTGATTATCATTTAACCGGTTAAGTGAAACATATCATTTACTCGATTACCCGGTTAAGTGAAATACGGGCGAAGGGTGTTTTTACGTACCCTACCCGTCATTTCATCATATAAGGGGTAAGGGGGGCGGGTGTCATTCCCATTCTCCTTCTGACTGGCGCTGGCTTCCTCCTTGCTTGGGTATTTTCCTCTTTGCATCTTCTTCTTAATTTTCATGCATGCATATATCGAATTGATAATCAACTTAATAATCATGGAATTAAAAATATCAAATCAACAAGGAAGGTAAGGGAATAAACTGAAAGCTGGAAATTTCGTCCATGAATGTAAATTACGGCTATTGCAACAATTCATGATCGCTTGCTGTTCAAGTTGCTTCATCAACGTCCCATACTATGTAATTAGTTAAATTAGGATAATTAAGTTGCCGTCTCTAGCATGTTAGGAGTGCTATGCGTGAGGGTTGGACGAAGGACAACATGGTGGTGCTGGTCGGGGTCGCCTTGGGTGGTGCTGGTCGGAGTTACCTTTGGATGGTGCTGGTCAGGGTCGCCTTGGGTGGTGCTGGTCGGGGTCGCCTTGGGTGGTGCTGGTTGGGGTTGCCTTTGGGTAGTGCTGGTCAGGGTTGCCTTGGGTAGTGCTGGTCGGGGTTGCCTTGGGTGGTGCTGGTCGGGATCGTCTTCGGGTGGTGCTGGTCGGGGTCACCTTGGGTGGTGCTGTCAGGGTTGCCTCTGGACGGTGCTGGTCAGGGTCGCATTGGGTGGTGCTGGTCGGGGTCGCCTTGGGTGGTGCTGGTCGGGGTCACCATGGGGTGGTGCTGGTCGGGGTCGCCTTGGGTGGTGAATTGTATGTTAATAACATTGTCAAGCTGCATGGGATGCCAAAGGAGATAGTTTCTGACTGAGATCCCTATTCACCTCACATTTCTGGGAAGCTTTCAAAAAAGCTATGGGGACCCATATCAAGCTAAGTACAACGTATCATCTCCAAACAGATGGTCAAAGTGAGTAGACTATTCAAACCTTGGAAGATTTGTTGAGAGCTTGCATCGTTGACTGGGGAGGAGATTGGGAGAAACACTTAGCCTTAGCTAAATTCACCTACAATAACTCTTACCAAGCCAGTATTGGGATGGCACTGTTTGAAGCCTTATATGGTAGGCCCTGCAGGTCTCTATCATGCTGGTTGGAGTCTACCGAGGCGGTTATAGTTAGGCCAGAGATGGTGAGGGAAGCAGTTGAAAAAGTGAAACTCATTCAGCAAAGGCTTGAGGCAGCTCGTGATCGACAAAAAAGTTATGTTGATACTCGAAGGAAGGACCTAGAGCTCCAAGTTGGGGAGTTTGTCTACCTATGGACATCTCCTAGGAAGGGGGTGATTAGATTTAGAACATCAGGGAAGTTGAAACCAAGATTCATAGGGTCGTTCCCAATCCTGGATCGAGTCGAAAATTGTGCATATAGATTAGCATTACTACCAAGCCTCATTGGTGTACACAATGTTTTTCATGTGTCAATGCTAAAGAAATATGTACGAGATGAGGATCACATACTCATAAATTTTGAAGACTTTAAGTTACAATCGGATTTAACCTACGAGGAAAAGCCGATTTGCATTTTGGCAAGAGAAATTAAAACACTCAGGAACAAGGAAATTCCTTTGGTAAAAGTATTGTAGAGAAATCAGGGATCAGAGAAAGCTACATGGGAGACTGAACAAGAAATGGAAAGGAAATACCCTAGCCCGTTCATGGCATAAGATTTTTGTAATTGTAGTAGCATGAACCTGTGAGAACCCTCAATTTAGTCCCACATGAATGGACTATAGATCTTTAACTTGGGTTAACCATTTTAAAGAAATGACTTAGGCCCATTACGTTGCACTTTAAGCTGGGTCGTTACAAATGGTATCAGAGCCAACCTGGTTCCATATTAGATGGTGGGTTGGACTAGGGACGTTGGCTAGGCTGCCGGTCATGGACCAAAAGGTCATGGGCTGGGGCTAGTAATGGGACAAGTGTAGGAATTTCGGGGAAACAATTTCCTAGGTGGGTGGATTGTAATATCCCTCAATTTAGTCCCACATGAATGGATCATAGATCTTTAACTTAGGTTAACCATTTTAAAGAAATAACTTAGGCCCATTACGTTGCACTTTGGGTCGGGTCGTTACAGAACTGATCCTGAAGTTGTACTTAACCATGATTGTCTTGTTAATGTTATAATATTTCAAGGACAAAATATTTCTAAGTTGGAGAGATTGTAAAGACACGGAAAAAAAAATGTCACGCGATAAGATCGGACGTTGGACAATTTTTATTACTATTTATATTATAATCTCTACCCGGTCAATTATTATTTACTCGGTTAAGTGAAAAGGTAATCTTTACCCGATTAATTATCATTTAATCGGTTAAGTGAAACATATCATTTACCCGGTTACCCGGTTAAGTGAAATATGGGTGAAGGGTGTTTTCACGTACCCTAGCCATCATTTCATTATATATATTGGGGGGGGGGGGGGGCTCATTCTCATTCTCCTTCTGACTGGCGCCGGCTACCTCCTTGCTTGGGTATTTTCCTCTTTGCTTCTTCTTCTTGATTTTCATGCATGCATATGTTGAATTGATAATCAACATGATAATCATGGAATTAAAAATATCAAATCAACAAGGAAGGTAAGGGAATAAACTGAAAACTGGAAATTTCATCCATGATTGTAAATTACAGCAGTTGCAGCAATTCATGATCGCTTGCGGTTCAAGTTGCTTCATTAACATCCCATTCTATGTAATTAGTTAAATTAGGATAATTAAGTTGCCGTCTCTAGCATGTTAGGAGTGCTATGCATGAGGGTTGGACGATGGACAACACGGTGGTGCTCGTCGGGGTCGCCTTGGGTGGTGCTGGTCGGGGTTGCCTTTGGGTGGTGTAGGTCGGGGTTGCCTTTGGGTGGTGCTGGTCGGGGTCGCCTTGGGTGCTGGTCGGGGTCACCTTGGGGTGGTGCTGGTCGGGGTCGCCTTGGGTGGTGCAGGTTGGGGTCGCCATGAAAGGTACAAGACGAGGTCGCCAATGGGGAGCTACTATAAAGTTTGGATTTTTGGGCTTCCAATTAGGTTGCTTGGGAATGTTGCAGTGGATGGAGTTGTGGTCTGGTTTTGGGGGTTGAAGGAGAAAAGGCCTGGGCTAGTTTTGGTGCAAAGATGGACCTTGGAGAAGAGAAGGGACGTTGGGGAAGAAGAAGATAGCAGATCTGTAATTTATATTTATCTCGATACGGTTCAAGTTAAAAATAATACCAACTCGTAATAAATTTTTAAAAATAATTTCTAATGGGTTATGGGTTAAAGCGGCTAAGCTAATAAATTATTATAAGAAATTGCCATAAATAATAAAGATACGGTCATCATAAATCAGCTTATTACAAGAGATTAAATTAAATTAGATGGATATAAGTAATTAATAAAATAAAGATCTTACATTTACCATATTAAATTTGATATTGGGTAAATAAAGTAATTATTTTAATAACGAGTTAGCAAGGTAAAAAATGGATTAATAAATTATAATTGTGTAAGGATCACTAAACAGAATAATGAAATAAAGAAAGTCTGAACCTTTATTGAATTAAATAATCATTATAATAGTAATATCCTTAAATTAGGATAATAGAAATCAATTAAAGAATATACCAATAATAGTAATTACATATTTATTTATAAATTGATAATTATTTTATTAATTGTCAAGTAAGAATTATGATTCAAATAATTAATTTAAATGTTAAGTAGAACTTAAATGATTAAGTTACATGAATAATTAATTATCTCACTAGATTTGTCGAATATGGCATGTTTTATATTGTCGAAATTTAATCATGATAGATATATTAGTCATGTAATTGCATATATTTATACTCAAATAAAATTATACTTATGTATAATTTTATGTTCTCGTTTAGATTAGGATCGTTGGTCGCAGTTGCGGGTTTACGTACGAGCTATCCAGGTCCGTATAATCATTTAAAATGTATTATTGTGGGTAGTTTGGTCGGCTAAGCCCAGATTCGACCACCATTCACCAAGTGCAACCGGGATCGAGGAAATGACTTAGTCCGACACGAGGTCGTACCCTTTATAATCTCATAATGGACATGTCAGAATGGACCTGACAATTCATAAGCTCGGAATGGGCATGTCAGAATGTATCTGACAGCCCATAATCTCATAATGGACATGTCAGAATGGACCTGACAGCCCATAAGCTCTGAATAGACATGTCAAAATGGACCTGACAACCCATAATCTCATAATAGACATGTCAGAATGAACTTGACAGCCCAATAATGTTAGAATGGACCTGACAGGTGGACATGTCAAAATGGACCTAACAGCTAGTAATGTACATGTCAGAATGGACCTGACAGTCAATAATGGACACATGTTAGAATGGACCTGACAGCCAGTAATGGACATATCAGAACAGCTAATAATCTCAGACTAACCTAAGAGCCAAAAATCTCAGAATAACCTGAGAAATAATGATTAGGTTTTTATTTGATTTGTTTTATTTAATTATACGGCTTAGTGTTTAATCACTAATGCAGAATTGCCTCCACAGGTTAGCAGTGTTGGAACGAAGAATAAAAGACTTATAGGCAGTTCTTCCACCGACTCAAGTCTGGCAAACGGATAATAAGTGGATTTTTTTTTCTTGTGTTATAAATGTGGTTATGAGAAACGGTCCGAGACTGTGGGATGGTTATTTTATATATTGGTGTATGAAACATGAGTTATTTTGAGAAGTTATAAATTCTAGGCTTATTTGTTCATGTACCATTTTAAGTAACACCCGATCTGGTTAGGGCGGGTTGCTATAGAGTTAGTTAGTTATATTTTATAGTAACACCCGAGCCGGTTAGGCCAACGATATTGCATTTTTGGCTGGGTCATTACACTTCACAAGTGATTTATCAAGTTGATCATAATAAGCACATCTCACTAATATATTTGATTTCATCTTATTAGGTATTAGATGTGGGACTAACTTTATGGGGATGTTATATTCCACCTACATTAATAAATTATGTACTTGGAATTCCTATGTCTCTTGAGCCTAACTGAATCTATCTAAATAGACCACCATTCATCCAGCACGGACCCAGGTTGATTTTGATGTCACTTGTAATGGGCCAATTAGTGCAAAATGATAGACTTAGTCATTTCTTTAAAAGTGTTAAAACCAAGTTGAAGATCATAAACCCAAACTCCAATAATATATTTGATCTTAACCTAGTAAGTATTGAATGTGGGGCTAACTTTTTCGGGATGTTACATTCCTCTCACTTAAGAAAATTCTCACTTTAGAATTTCCTTCTATGACTCATAAGCCTAACTAAATCTGTCTAGACAGGCCACCATCCATCTAACATGGTCCCGAATTGGATATAATATCACTTATAATAGTTTGCACGGTAATACCCCTAATCCGACTTACTCGCGAACCTAAACAAAAAGTTATGGGTCACCTGATTAAGTCGGTTAACATCAACCTAACCTAAATTAATCTACTCTCAGTGTCTTAAGATAGAAGCTAAATATCATTATGCATGCGTGAGATGCAAGGAACCCTAAAAGGATACTACATAAATAACATAACAACAATCCACTCAAAACAAATCATTTCCATTACAATAAAATTGATAAAATTTATTAAATAAAATGGATAAAAATTCCCCTAAAAGTGCAATAAGGGGCAACATGTCAAAAACAACCCAATATAAAAATATCACCAAAGTATCCAAAATTTTCATTCCATACCATACTAAAGTGATATCAACAAAATCGTTTTACATCAACTCGGTCTTGACCCATGTGCTTATCTTATCGTTCATAGTTATCATACTCATAAATTCATATTTCAAAATAGGGTCTTCACCCATTCTACTAATCTTATCTACCACATTGATTACAACATTCTCAACAATTTTAAGTCATTTTAATATTATACAACATGTCACATCATAATACATCATAACAAAAATCATACATCATATAAAATAGAAGTCACATCAAGTTGTGTGTGTGCATATGGTAGTCACTGCTCATCCGTCCAGGCTGAAATATCAGACTCTTGCTTCTTACCTATATATATAATAGAAAATTATTAGTAATGAGTGTTACTAGTTCAAAATAACTATAACAATCTGGCAAATAAAAACTAACTCTCATTTTGAAGGAAACCATATATATCTTCTACTGAACTCTCATAAGGCCATCTATTGGGGAGCCGTCGTGTCACGTACCCAATAGCATCTTGAGTTGAGTGGTCTCCTAATACCTCTATCAACATTTTCTCATTTTTCTTTTTGGTCCCTTGGGACTACATATATATCTTAAACCCTCTTTTTACTTCCATAATTCTCCTAGCCTTGAGCACGAAGACCAAGTACTCTTAGACAGTTGCCTTTAGTACCCTTTGAACCACAAGTTCGGACATGCGTTATACTAAATAGTACCCATAAACCTTCACGTTTCTCCAGGTGTGAGAAACTCAAAACGAAAGTTGTCAGGATCCCTCATGATTGGAACAACCTATTCACTAATCTAGACCCACTTTGACTGACACGTGGATCTGCTAATAGTATGTAGGTGTTGGTTTTCCCATCTCCCGTCTCACCAAAAACTCAATAAAACTATATATATAGTCATATGAAGGGATTTATAAAATAGGCCTGAATGCAACTTGTGGTGGATCTTATTTTCAAAAATATACTCGAGAGATCTCATCCTTGAGGGTTATTAATTCAGAAAAGTTGGTTGATTAAATGACCCAAGTCAAGTGAGATCAAATAAAACGCCATTGAACTCGTCGTACAAGTAATAAAACAATAAATAATATAGTAGAACGTAAAACAAGAAACGAGTCTTAAACGGACCTGATAGAAGTTCCAATTGTATCCATGCGCCTAAGGAGTGATCTCTTACATTGTACCTACACATTAAGACTAAATACTAATGCCCAATATAATATATGAATAATACACACCTCGTTAATCCAAGACAACATCTATTACCTTCATTTAAATTCAAACTCTAATTCATTATTATCATTTGTTAACATGGATTTTAATTTAAAATCAACACCTATTTACGATCACACCAAAATTATAATCTAATTACAATAAAATATTAAAATTTTAAAGTCAAATTTCAAACACCTAAAATTTATATATTTTATTTTTTATTATTTTTTGAATTTCAATGGTCAAAAAATAAGAATAAAACTAAAAATTTTACATTTGACTTTTTACTTCATTTATAATATAATTTTAGAGTTTATTTTTGGTATATGTGAAGTTAGTAAATATTATAACTTTTATTTGTTTCAATGAAAATGATTTTTTATGGTTATATCTTAAATATAATTTGGAAAATTTAGTTATTTTTTAAAAAATAATCTGAGCCCTAGGTGTTTACAATATTTTCCCTGTTTGGTATTTTCGATTTCCCAGTTTGGGTGGTGCTTTTGACCCAATTTACGCCTTTTCGTTTTCACTTTTCTTCCTCGCAGCATCCTTTCTTCTGACGATAAATCAGTCCCCTTTAACTTCTCTGCTTTCCTTCGCATCTACATTGCTCGCGGCGAGTCCCAGGCACATTCTCCCCAAAATCATCTTGTTCATCTGGGTACGTCTGCGTTTTATTTTTTGTTGTCGCCGTTGCTGTTGTTGATCTAGCGGTGACTTTGAAGGGAAGAAGCTGACTAAATTACACTCTGGGAGATAATTCTCAGCATTTGTTGGGGTTGGGGCAACCGGTGAAATTGAATCAGGTAGGACAAGTTGGTTTCTTGTGTGCTTTATCAACTACTGTCACTGTAAGCATATATTCTATTTCCTGTAAGTTTGCTGATTTTTCATCGACAATGTCTGGATCCAGTTCTGATGGGTTGGCTGGCATGATGAAACTTAAGATGAAGATCCTCACGGTTTCGGCTGTTGTATTGGCAATCTATTTTGCTTCCTCCTCTCATGGGTACACTTACGAACAAGATGGTACTATGTTTGAACTCCACTATCTCTAGATCTCGGATTTGACAAATAAGTGAAACTAAAATTGGTTTATATGCGTTTATCTTCTTCTTCTTCCACCTTGTGCGTTAATTAATATATTTGAAATGTATAGCCCATATGTTTCTGTTGCTCCAACCGCTGGGGCTTTTTAGTCTTCATTTTTTTTGTATTTAGTTGGTAAATTGTTATTTATGCGTGGTATGCCTTTCTTTGTGCAGTGTATGCAATAAATAATTTGTATACTGCATTGGGTTCTCCTCCCCTACCTGGCTGGGTGCCATCTGCAGGTGACCCCTGTGCGGAAAGCTGGCAGGGTGTCTCTTGTGTTCTTTCGAACATAACATCAATGTATCCGATTTCCAGTCCAAACATAGTTTTTATTCTCCTTTTCGGCCCTCCATTTCTCCTTAACATTAATGCACGTGGTCTTTTAGTGTTCTTAATGGCGCCAACTTAGGTGGACAGCTTGGAAGCAAGCTGGAGAGCTTCTCGTCCATCATAACAATGCAAGTGGTATTTCTTTGTTGAGTTAGATCAGTTTTTTTAATACATTGCCCAGGCTATGGGTTGTAGAAAGCCAGTGCTTTTTCCGTGGAGAAAATCTACATTGTGAAAATGCTCCAAGCTATTTTGGTTGCTGAAGATTGTTGAGTTGTACTCACTGTTTTGTGGCAGAGACTTGAGCAATAACCATATTGGAGGCAACATTCCATCCAATTTACCCATAACATTGGAGGGCATGTATGTTTCTAATCCTGACAGCTTTTCTTTGGGTTTTTAGCTCAGAGTAAGGTCTATGTTAATCTTGATTCTGGTTTTACAATTTTCATGCTTTTTTCAATGCGACAGTTTTCTTTCTGCCAATCAGTTTGTTGGAGTTATACCTAGCTCTTTGTCAACGTTGACCCTCTTGACAGCACTGTAAGTTGAATAGTTGCAGACTTGGGGAGCTTTCAAATATTCATGATATTTACTTGTTCTTGCCTTCTTTAATTTCAGTTCACTTAACAACAACCTTCTCAGTGGGGAGCTGCCTGATTCGTTTCAGACTCTTTTGTCTTTGGCTAACCTGTAAAAAATTTCATGTTTTAATCTTCATTTTATTAATTTCTAATTTTCCTAAGCTTTTGTTTAGTAATTTCTTTTTGCCACAGAGACTTATCTTACAACAATTTAAGCGGGCAACTTCCTCCATCTTTTGGGCTTTTATCATCACTTACTACTTTGTGCGTCACAGACCCTGTACTTTGATTTTGACTTTTAGTATTCATCGATATTTCTATGTTAAGAAAGTTTTCTCACTTTATTAATTGACTAACCAATTTTTGTTGGCAGACACCTCCAAAACAATTCATTTTCTGGGACACTAGACATATTGCAAGATTTACCATTGCGGGATTTGTACTGCCTCAAACACTTTGTAGTATTGATCTTGAATACTTTTTTTAATGATTAATTAATGTTGAAGCTTTTAATTTTCTTTTAAAAAATTAACTGTTAGTTTTTATCTTGAAAATTGTTTGAGATTTTATGTAATCAATTGTCATGCTTTCCAATGGCAGGAATATTGAGAAAAATTTGTTTTCAGGACCTCTGCCTGAGAAAATACTGAGCATTCCAATTCTCAAGTATGGATCATGTGCCTGCTTTTTTTTATATTAAGTTGATTTTATCATTTGACATGTTTTATTTTGGACTTGTGAAAAAACATAAGGCGCACACATGTATGCATGCGTGAGTTGTTGAAAAATATTTGAAGGGAGAAGGTAGACTCCTATAATGGCAGACTATGAGTCATGATGAGTTAAACTGTACGATTGTCAAACAGCATATTTGTAACATGATTGTGGTAACTGTTAGTGTATGATGGTAAATTTGCAGTATCAATGTATTATTATACAACTATTTCTTAAGAACTTTATCACCTTCTTGCTTTCTGTAGTTTGGTAAAAAAGGATTGGTGGGGTTGTTTCTGATTAGATTGTTGAACTGATCATTGCTAGAATTAATTAGGCTGATCAAACCTCATATTGAGAAAATCCCATTATTTGTAGGATGGTTATAACAAGGTAAATTTCAGGGTGATGTCTGGGAAGGTGCATTTAAAATTCTCCAAATGCATTTGTAAGTTTAGATTAAATTAAGAAGTGTCATATCCTGACTCCAATGGTTCTAATTAATTTATTTGGTCGAGAATTATTCTCCAAGGAAGGATCCCCTAAAATTATTTTGGACTGTGGCTTGCAGGAAGGATGGAAATCCATTTAACACTACAATTGCCCCGTCAAAATCGCCTCCCTTTCCTCGTACTGTTCTTGGAATGTCACCTTCAGAAGTTTCTGTTGCACCATCAGTTCAAGATTCTTCACAGAATGCTAAAAGTAAAAAATTTTGGACAAGTGGAAAGGTTGTTGGGTCCATAGCTGCTGCAGCGTTGCTGTGTCTTATCATCATTCTATTAGTTGTGTGCTGTTTGAAATACCTTGGTAGACCTAAACTTAAGAATGATACTAAGACTCAAGAACCTATCTCTATCAAGGTCCCTGAACCTAAGAAGATCTTTGGTAGTTCTACTAGTCTGTCATCCAATGAAACATCTAATCCTAAAGCTCTTGGGGAGTCTTATGAGCAAATCATAAAAGGCAAGTACTTCCATGTTATATGCGTTACTTTCTAAAGGTTGTCTAATTCTTGTCCAACTGATAAATAGCAATCAATTTCAGTAATGAATGAGCCAAAGGTAGTGGAGGATAATCTTGGAGTAGATGTAGCAGGCGTCAGTATGACATTGACGCCTCAACCAGTAGCTACTGTTATTGACGATCAAATTATAGCCTCAATATCTCCCAAGACAAATAACCTGCCACAGTCAGTGAAGGTTTTCTCTTTAGCATCACTTCAGGAATATACAAATAGTTTTAAACAAGAAAATCTTATTGGACGAGGTATTCTGGGAAATGTTTATCGAGCAGAACTTCCTGATGGCATGGTAAGTAAATTCACTGATTTAGAAGTTAGTATGAGTATTTTTCTGCAAATAGTGCTTTTGACATTTGCCTATCTTTGTTGCTTGCGAATTTCCTTGTAAAATGTTTGCAGTCTTTTGGTTTGATAAACATTTTCATTTCTTAATAGTTTTTTCTTAGAATACTAAAGTACAAACGTAAGTAAGAAAAGCTTTTGAGACAAGAGAAAAAATGAGGGAATATTGCTGAAATGAAATAAATGAAAAGTGGTTCAACCCTGGAGAGATAAGATGGTACACTATAGTAAACATTGTTCCATACTTATTCTAGGATATATTTTGATGTGGAGGTATTATGGTGTTACATGTTTCTGTCAATTGCAAAATTTCGATTTCTTAATTAAAAAAAGGTATATACAGTGCTGTTAATGTCTAGTGATTGTTGCATCAAGAGTATGAGCATTTTGTTGTCTGGTATTATTCACCTCAATAACTAAATATGGACATTTAGAGATATTCAATGTGTTATTACTTAGTTTACCAGTTCGAATTTCCTATTTACGGATTTCAAGGAGAATTCCAAGCTTCACTCCCTGTTGTTGACGGGATTTAGGGTTATGAGGGTTCTATGTTAGTATTATTGAGGGGCCTCATAATTTATGGCAACTAGACGACTTGACCAAGTTGTTGCACTAAGAGGCAATGTAGCTAGCTCTATGCAGAAAGAGCTACATTGTTACTTATCAGTGAACTGTTAGGATTAGGACTTGGAGATAGCATTGGCAGCTAGTGAAACACCATTTTTAGATAGTTATAAGTTTCAGTTAATATTTGTGCGCTTAGGTAAAGGAATCACTATGTTGTATTTAAAAATTATAATTATATTCTGCGTTAAACAAGAGACTAAACAAGAAACTAAAATGGTTGTTTACCTCAGCAGAATTCCATCGAACCCAATTTAGCGGTTTGTAAGAGTGGGTGGACTTAAGTAGGAGGTGAGAAAAGGTCTGGTTTTTCATGTTTGTGTGGAGTGAAGTCATGGTAGAGAGGAGGAAGAGGATGAGGGAGTGATTAAGAAGGCTTTGTTAGCGAATGGTGGAAGAGACAAAGACATCATAATTGCAATATTCCTTCTCCCATGGGGATGATGGTACATGGATCACCACACCCTTCTCAGCCATTACACATTCCTTCCCAGAAACATGAAACTTCTCTTTATGTAGTGTATATCGAAAATTTTATATATATAAATATATAAATATATAAATATTTAAAAGATTATTAAATGTAATTTGATTCAAATTAGACATCTTTACTTAGTTTAATTTAAGATTCTTACCTAATTTTAAAATTATTTATAAACACATGATAAATTAATTAAAATGTTTACTATTTTTTACGTACATATGATAAAATTAAATTTGCCAAATCTAGATAAACAATATACCCAACAATTACTTGAATATAAACTACAATTAATAATATTATTTAAAGGACACATATCTTAATCTTGAAGAAAACTGTATTCTAATCTCATAGGTTGAAACTTCTGAATTGTTATGCATGATCTTTATTCTATACTGGTTATAGGATGTTAGGATAGAAATCATACATTTAATTTGGAGACCATGACCCTTTTATATAGATTTCTTGTGATTGTACACATTCTATAAATGTAATTGTACAATTATCTTTGTTTCTAATTTGGCCCATTATAAGAAATTACAAATAAGTATACAATTCTTTACACATATATAACCTCCATATTTTAATTAAGCGATATTTCTATTAGCCAATTGAATAAATAAATATATACAGTAAGATATTACACAAAGAGGCTTATTAATAAGATAACCTTCAATGTACAATTAAATTAATATGTGAGACCATATATTAAGAATGAATTTAACATATAATTCTATCCAAATTATTTGGTATAGATTGTTGAGAATGATTGGGTTATAGAGTCTTGTGGTTTACAGATTGAATATATAGTATAAGATTCTACTTTGCTTCAGTGTTTATTTACTTGACTTTGTGCTTAAACTCTTTATTTAACTTATTCCATTTTTATTACTGGCACTATGCACAATAACTTTGGTCACTAGTATAGATGGATGGTATGTTTCTCATGACTTTTAACATTGGTTCACCTAAGAACCGGATTAAAATTGTTACTATCGAGTCGATTCATGTCTAAATCAATTAATCTATAAGACTCGAATGATAAATGGGTCGAAACAACCCTATTGGCATTTCGAGAAAGACTTATCATGATACATCATTATGCATCAAGTAAATACATGAACGCACATCAAATATAGGCAAAAGCACAAATGAAAACATCAGAGCTTTGAGCACAAGTGTGTTTAATAACTATCTGTCCTTCGACCTAATGCATACAAGACCTACATATATAATAAAAAAACATTTGTAACTAGTGTTATTTGTCCGAAAAATAATTAGTATAAACTGGAAGTGGAATTTGATTTCCACAAGGAAAATAATATATATATTCTCTATGTGAATACTCAAGAGCATTTATTGAGGAGTCATCAAACTACAAACTTGATAGCATCCTGAACTGGACTGGTGCTATGTCACTCTTGGCAAATGTTTCTCTTAATAATAATGGGTCTCACTCTCAAAAAAATGCACAGAACGGAGGCCTATCTCCAAACCTTCATATAACACTAGGCCAAGAGCACAAAGGCCGAGTACTTTTAGGCAATTGCCTTTCTTACCCTCTGATACCACAAGTTCAAACATGCGGTGTACATAACCATACCCATCTACTCCATGCCTCTCCAGGTGTGAGGGAGCATAAGACGTAGAGATGTTAAGATCCATAAAGATAATAAATAAATAAAACAAGTTAAATAATAGAACAATAAATAAAAATAATAGATATATGAGAAAACATCACAACAAAAATAAGTGACAACTAAACATGCATGAAAAAAAAGGTAAATAAATAACAAATGATAATTAAATAAACATTGTATTAATAATTGAGGCGGAAGCTATCTGGGTGGTCGTATTTGCCAGAGAAGGGTCGCCGGTGTCGGAAAATGCCCGAAAGCGGGAAAAACGCCAAAGAAAATGACATCATCGGCTGCGATTGTGGTGATGATGAGGATTGAGGGTGCCCTCAAAATGTCAGTCGTGGTGGGAGGAGTCGATCTGGGTAATAGCCTCATCGAGGTCGAAAATGGCTCGAACGGCAGTGGCAGCGGCAAACAACAAAGAACAAATCGTCTCTAGCAGACAACACAGCAACACCGGGCTAGATCGATAGCTAGCCATGAGGTGGTCACGGTGGCAGTGGTTGGTGTCCAGGGTCGGTAGCCAGAGGGTGGCTGGAGAAGCGCCAACAGTGGCCCAAAGTGGCGGCGGCACTAGGGCTAGGATTCCAAAATAGTGGGAGGAGAGCTAGGTTTTTTTCTATTTTTGTTGGACGATCTAGATCTTGCCACGTGGTGTTGTCGTTTGACAATTTGTGAGCCTGGTGGGGGTCAACATAGGGTATATATAATATATATATATATATATATAATTATAATTATAATTGGAAAGCCTAGGTCAACGCTAATAAAAGGCGAAACTGAGTTGAAGCCTAATAGTGACTCTATGGACGAAAATCGAAGCGAGGAAGTTAAATGAGCCACAAAACCCGATACGCAACTTGGTGAAGATCTGAGAATCAAATCAAGCTGAGCCCATAGGGGCAATCCGACAGTTTGAAATCTCTAAAATGAATGCAAAAGAGGTACCCTAAAAAAGTCCAAACAAACACTTAACTCTCCAACTATGTATATCTAATCCTAAAAATTTGAGTTATTACCTCTAGTATTCGCTGATAACTCATGCTCCGGTGGTGTAGCATAACTAAAGGTATCATCTGTATATCGGCACCTAGCCTCCATAACATGCTCATACGGCCATTGGGGTAGTGATAATTGAAGTATTTCTAGAGATTTATATGAAATAATGATAAATGTAAATTCTAAACAATATTTAAGACCATTACTACTACTAACTCTATAAATATAAATCATGGTTCGCAATCTTGTTAGATCTCGGTCTTGGCAGGGGTCAACGATGAAACTGCCATAAGTATGTAAAACTTCCCATCTCACCAAATTCTCGAATAGATCTTGGGAGTTTCCGGTGAATATTAAAAAAACAAACCAAGAAAGATCATATGTTGGGGATGAGGAGTTTGGTTGGGTGAGGGAGATGGGGAGTGATTTTTTTTGTAAGAATTGTTTTCCCGTAAAAGCATTTAAAATTATGTTTGGCAAAAAAATTTAGAAGAAGAAGGAAGTTGGAAGAAGGAAGAAGGAAGGAAGAAGGAAGGAGAAAAAGAAGGAAGAAGGAAGGAGAAAAAGAAGGAAGTAGGAAGGAGTATGTGATTGGTGACTATTATCTTTAGAACTTATCATTTAATACTTCAAGCATCCGATCTCTCCGAAAAATCTTTCTAATCTCTCCAAGATCCTTTATTTTTGACTTTTCGAGGCAACGCCAAGATACAATACTATAAAATTTTATATAATTATGCAATAAATCAATTAACATGAGACATTAATTATAAATAACTGCAGAAAATTAATTCTAGTCGATACCATATCATTCCAAACTAACTGATATTAATCCTCATTATACGGCTAATATGTCCATGTGGGTATAGAGCTCAATTAACTAAAATAAGTTACTAGTTGGTTATTAATGCCAGAAAATAAAATCCTAAATGCATACATGATCATAAAATTTTATTAAAATCTAAGTTGAATTTTTAACGTTAATTTATAAAATTTTTCTAACTCAACTTAATTTCTCTTGTCAAATTCTCAACGAAGTCTTCAATTCCTTTCCACCCAAAACCAATCCATATCTATGAAGGAAGCAAGATAGGGTTGGAAAGGAAAAGAATAACCATGGGGTTTAAATAGACATCAAAAGGCCATTCATTCACTGCATGAGAATATGTAAAGCTATGAGATACTTAAATTAATATAAAGCATCTCTATGCTTCACATTCATTTATCTCATGGAAAGAAGTGAATTGCTCTAAGGTGTGATTTGAAGTAGAGAAGAGGGATTCATTGGTTGTGTACTTATCCAATCTTCCTTAATTCCTTAAGTACCATTAAATCTCCTATGCGGTTACACCATCTGCTAGAATACTGATTTTAATTAGTACTACTAACTAATGATTTAATCTGAACTCTATTGATTGAATTTAAATTGTCCCAATATCTTTATCTGATTACTCAATTGGTTGCCCATCTAAAATGGTGAGGGGCTAACACATTTCCATACAAAATTAAATTATTGATTGTCGAACACGAATAAATTCTACTAATAGAGGGACAACATAATTGATGAAAAATAGTTTGTAACAACTATGATGTTAATAATTTATACATAAAATTATCCATTATTACATTGAGGATTAGCTTTAGGAACATTGATGAACAATTCGAGGAAGATGACTTAGTTTCAGTCTGTGTTAAATAGTTTTCAAATAAAATAACAACCACATAATGAGTCCAAACAACATAACGGTTTCGAACTATATGTTGCATCTTTTGATTATCTTCGAACCATCGTCAAAAGCTCTACCCTAATCGTAGAAACCCACCTACAGGGGCAATTCCGGGTTAGTGATTGAACCACTAGGTCCGCACAACTATAATGAAAATAAATTAAGGTTAGTCTATGTCTGACTCCAACTTTAGGAGATTGGCCACCCTACTAGATGACTACCATTCATGATTACGAACGCTACCCATCCTACAGATTGTAGGCCTATGTCTTAATCCAGAGTCCAGTCGTCAAGTACATACTGGGCTACAATTGATTCTTTAGACCCGAAAACCAACATCAAGGAATTATTTTCTGTTTCGACCAAGTAGGCTTAGCCCAATGTGTGTCCAACACGCAAATGTCGGAACTTAACCATTGTCTAGCCAATCAACAGAACCAATTAACCTTAACTACACTCTTGAGTTTTATACGAACCTTATTCTAAGCAACTTCACTACTCTAGTTCGGTGGTAGATGGCTAATCACCGCAATGGAAGTAAAGAGAGTTTGGCTATGAGATGTGCCAAAGTCTAGCCTAAATCACTTTTTATATAGGGTGAGAGATGAAGGTTGCACAATCGGAGTAATTCCCTTCATTAATCCGTTATTCACACCTAAGGATGTTAATTTCATCATAATGAATTCTATACAATGGTTAATAAATCATTACTAAAGGGCGTTATATGGTTTCTAACTGTCATTGACCCACTTAATTGCCCATATGGTTTGCTTGTTAACTATTAATCCAGCTCGAGTCTATATTTTTTTATACACTCTTTCCATCTTCAAAAATTTTCATCCTCAAAAATTTAAAGTCTATTCTTTTCTAGGATGTTATATTTCTCCCAACTTTAGGAATTTTTGTCCTTGAAAATATATTCGCATATATTTTACTTATGCCTTATGAGCTGTGTCTTTGATGTTGCATTTGTTCCATAGAATCTTGATCAGGTATCTCGCTATCATAAGATAGTTATTATCGATTAATTTTTGAAATGGGTAAGAGAGCTTAAATATTTATACCCTATAATGGGTTGACATTCCTAGATATGTTTCTCTCCGGAGTTCAGACACAAATACTCATACATCTTGGTTAAAGTGAGGAACACACCTTCACTTAGATAATACTAGCGTTCCATACCACATGTACTCTCCGGATGCACCTCAGATTGTAAATGACATCCCAAATACTCTGTTGGATAGATGTTATTTGCATTTAACTTGACTTAAAAGTAATGCACCGTCCCATGCTAATATTTATGCCTTCATTTAGAAATAGCAGACCATCCAAAATGTCCTCAATTTCAAAGGCATTTTGAAATGCAAGATAGAAGCCCGTATATCTTAATGATTTTTGAACTCCTTCATTTAGCGTACTACCTAAAGATGCTTTTCCAAATAGTTGCATTGTTTATATTTTCAGCACGAGAGCCATCCTTTAAAATATGTCTCATCCTTTTTTAGAAATCTTTGTGATCTTTATCTTTTTATTATCTCAATCACATATTTGAGTGCCATGTATCTTCTCATCTTGATTTCAATTATCCACAATTATCAAATAAGTAGTCCTTGAATGATTATTATTATTACTACTATTATTTTTTATTAACACATGTTTAGTTTATTAAAGTTTCCAAACTCTTTTTAATGTCACAGCTATTGATATTCCTTCTTATCATCTACTGACCCAGCACACTAAACATGGTTACTATGGATTTTAGATACTATTAATCCCAATATTTCCCTATGGTTGAATTTTGGACCCACTCTTTTTTAACTAGATTATCGTTCACCCTTCGCTATTAAGGACACCTCCTATTTCCTTAGAGCAAGGGGAAGGATATTCATCATTATAGATAATCCTTTCCGTCTCACTACCAACGGCAAGTGGGTGCACTACCTCATATAATAGTGTTTGAAATATACTCGATAACTATGCCATTCTTTTGAAGAGTCACTAAGATTTAGTCCAACATATCTTAGCCCTACCCTTTTTTATCCATAACCAAGAATTCGAGTGGTTACTTTTAAACTGCCGAAATATTAGCATCAATATAAAATAATAAATAGAATTAAGCAAATACAATCCCTTTTAACCCTGAAGACACTAGACTCTTGGATTCAACCACGTCTTGAGTCCCTAAATAGCACATGTTAATGAAACTTTTTGCTCTGATACTAATTGTAATGACGCGTCCTTTCATCCCTAGACAGAATGTGATTTAGCTGAAACAGCTAAAACTTAATATTAATATTTAATATTTTGTAATATTAAATCTAAATTTTTGTAATAAGGTGAAGCTTAAATTCAAAGTAATGAATATTAATATTATGCTTTAGTTGCTTCAGCTAAATAACGTTCCATTGGGTGTGAATGGATGGGTTTTTACAGTTGTTTCTATTTTTTTCTTGTTGTCCAACCCACCCCGTTATCGATCTTGCACAAATACAACCATCACATAATTCTTTTCAAGGCCATTAAAAACCATGTTTAATCCGTTGTTTCTAGTGAAATTGTTCCATCAGTTGTTTTAAAAAAAAATACAAAATTTGTACTTTAAATTTTCTCCTTTGGACTTTATTAATTGGGACCAATCAGATGGGCAGGGTAGTGATACTTAAGTAAAAGTCATTTGATAGCTAAAATAATGCAGCATGAATATCCCTTATTTTTCCATTGTTTTTTATTAATTTTTTACCCTCATAATTTGTACAAGTTTGGATGTCATTCTTGTTCTTTGGTGTTATATATTGTCCTCCAACACTTAATAGCCTTCAAATTGTGATTGAATATTTGGCAAACAAATTAAATCACCATTTTTAATATTTTTCACTTAACAATAAGGATGCTGTCATGCCTAATGGCATTATCTTTCTTCGCTTAATTCTAAGTGTTCTTTATTTTTTTAATTTTTGTTTTCAATACTAGTTGAAGATAGGGCAGCAATAAATTGTATCCATAAAAATGATATTCCATGAGATGCTTGGCCATCTAATATTTTTTAAAGCAAACTTGAAAATTTAAAAATAAATATGATTATTATTAAATAATTTGTTTAATTTGTAAAATATGTATGCTATTTTAATTGTCATTTCTTGATTATAAATATTGATAATAAGCGAAAACAAAAGGCAAAGATTAACATTTGAAATGATCCAACAGCCTTGATGATTGAGGGTGAAAAGTGGAGGGGGGAGGAGAATTACCTGAGACTCGAGAGACTGGCTAGAATTATTACTAGATATGACATGAGATAGGAGGGATGCTTAGAATTAAGGATTGATGAATAGGTGCTCCCCTAGATTTATTATAAGTATGGGAGGCTGAAGGGGTGCTTACAACGTATATGACTGCACGAAGGAACATGATTTCTTGAAATCAAGCAGAGACAATGAGGTGTCCATCTATTTAGGTAGAAATTGATTTGCTTCTGATAATAACTTATGGAAATATATCTCTAATCTATGTCTAGCTTTCTTTAACCAAATGCTATTCTTCATGGCATTTGAGCCATAGAACATTAATAATACACTTACAATACAATGGTTTAATTTCAAGCTAGTAATACTATAGCAAACATTTCAAGTTGACGTGACATAAAATATCCTTTATTGCCCGGCATGGTAATTAGAGTGTTACCCTCATGCTATTTTTCGGCTTTTGGATTGTGGATCAAACTATCTTGGAATGTGAAATATATTGCTATATCACAGATGCTTACATGATTGTGGTTTCCTAGTACTTTTTGGTATTTTCTTATGGGTTTAGTTCTCTTGAGCTTATAGATACAAATAGGATAGATTTGAGCCTATAGATCTCTTGAGTCTATGATATTCTAAAATCAAAGATATTTTTCATGGTGATCCTGGTTCCATTCCTCTTGTTCTTCCTTGTTTACTCCTTTGTGGTTTATGGCCTTCTTTTCGTTATCCTGTCTTTTCTCCATGCTGTTTCCCATCATATGTGCTGAAAAATTATTGTATTCCTTGCCTGCTTGTTGATGCCATTATTTAATGATTAATTACTTTTTCTTATATTCAGGTCTTGGCAGTGAAAAAACTGGATGTATCTTCCCCATACATTGAATCAGATGAAGCTTTTCTTGACCTAGTGTCAAGTGTTTCTAAGCTTCGGCATAAAAATGTAGTTAACCTGGAGGGATATTGCTGGGAGCATGGACAACGGTTGCTTGTATATGAGTATTGTAGCAATGGTACTCTCTATGAGGCCCTTCATTCTGATAGTGATGAACTTAACAGAAAACTATCTTGGGATGCTAGACTTCGTATAGCTCTTGGAGTTGCCAGAGCCTTGGAGTAAGCATGACATACTTAACCTTTCTTGCTGCTATTATTTTCGAAGTTATTATTGCCACCGTCGTGGTGGTTGTTGTGTTCTTATTATTACCATTACTGCGACTTCTTATGTTAGCATTTGATAATGCCATACAGTTCAGTTTGTTACTGTAGCAAAACAAAATTATTTTTTTCTGTATTGGAAGTTGGTATAAGTGTACCTATTAATTTGAACTGAACTAAACATTAAATGGGAGATGTATGGCACATGTGTGAACAGTTCATTAAATGCTGTTGAATTTACTGTTAGTCCACAAGGTTATTCAATACTGAAACAATCTTGGAATAATTTACCAATCTTTTAACGATAATACCATATTGGAAACTATTATGCTTTCTCTTTTCATCAAAACAGTCACCTGACCCAAAGGACATTAGATGAATTCGTGCATAAGAGAGGCTCACATCAAGAAGCTTGAGCTGAAATAAGCTTTTATAGTTTTTTGTTGTATCAGTCACGTATTAAATATATGGTCTTCTCACTTTTTGATTATGTCATGCACTTTATTGCAGGTATCTGCATGAAGCTTGTGAACCACCTGTTATACATCAGAATTTTAAGTCTTCCAATATTCTTCTTGATGAAAAACATTCTCCTCGAGTATCAGATTGTGGAGTGGGTTCGTTAATATCACCTGAAGTAGTGGCTCAGGTAGTTCTATCTCCTGTAGTAGATATGTTTGTAAAAACATATAGTGGGTAGCATAATTGCTGTTGTCGGTTTTCAGTTTTCAGATCATCTCCAAATGCTAAGTTACCATGATCCAATGTCTGTACAAATAGACACCTTTACATCCCATAGGGATGTTTACAGCTTTGGAGTGGTAATGTTGGAATTATTCACTGGTAGAAAACCCTATGACAGGTAAGTCAAAACTCGATTTCAATTACTTCAATTGCTTGTTTACAATTAAATATCAATCATGTGACAGTTCCCGACCACGTGGTGAGCAATTTTTGGTGGAGTGGGCTAAACACCAGCTGCACGATTTCACATCATTGCAGAAAATGGCCGATCCTTCAATAAGTACTACATTTACATTGAAGTCTATGTCAAAGTTCGCCGACATAATTTCGTTATGTGTGCAGGTATTTTAATCTTTGCTGTCTGTTTTTTGTGATAAATGACTATTGTGTAGTTACTTTATTTCTAAAAGAAAATTAAATTTCTTTTTATGAGCTAGGGTAGCCTGAACATTAGTTACTATGATTTTAATTGTTTGAAAAAAATGATTGTACTACTGGGATGTGTGTCAGTAGTCATTGTCCTTGCATTCCCGATGTAAGTAATACCAAGGCTTTTTTGTTTTGTATTAGCTAATTTTTTTAGTTTTGGAGCTATGAAATTACTCATTCATTTTAAACAATGTGTCAAATGCTGTTTCCAAAGTTGTCAATAGTGGGAAAATTTTATAAAATCTATGAAAAGCCTGCGACATATAAAAAAATTGGACTTTTTTGTTACTGATTTTGGTGGCATTTCAATTAACCATGTCAATATCTCACTTGTGCAATAATAACCAAGGTGTGAGTCAAGGGCAAAATTAGTTGCTGCCATGGTAAATAGTAAGTTTTGTGTAGCATTTCATTTTCGATTTAGGTAAACACTGGATCCTTGTTACCCCTAGCAAGGTTTTCAAGCGCAAACAATTCTGAAATTCCTTTCGTGTTCCATTTTTTTGCTCATCAATTTAGGCACGAACTTTGACAATTTTTGTTGAATAATAACTTGATTCATTTAATTGCAGACTGATCCTAGTTTCAGGCCACCTATGTCTGATATTGTTCAGCGGCTTTTGGATGTGTTCCCTAGCAGAAGACCAGAGATCAGGTTGACGACCCACATTAATGATACCGAGAAGTAAATCCTACTTTGATCTTCGGATTAGAAGCTCAACAGTAAAAAAGATTATCTGATCAGTGGTTTTAGGCTTTGGTTTGTTCAGGTGTGTTTATTCACTTTAGGACACTTGATTTATTCTGAATAGAAATTTCCCTATTCTGTAGATTTTTGACACTATACCCCCACTCATGTAGATTGAATTTTGATGGCTTTGTAATGTGTAAACAAAACAAAATGTATTGTAATGTTCATTTCTCTTACAACGATGAACACCTTGCATTAATCATCAGTCGCTGTATATAAGGAGATAATATGTGTACCATTCCCCAGATAAAGCTACAAATTTATTTATGTATTTAAAATTGGTACTGCATTTGATCTGCTAGTGTGATTATCATGTGGTGCCCTTGAACGCGCATTGTAATTTTGAAGTTATTGAATTCCTTTTTCTTTGCCCTCTTTCAAAAGCCATTTACAAAAAGATTTTTACAAAAAATATATCCATTTTTCATGATTGCGCACTAGGTATAAAATTATTCATATCTCATGTTGTGTGATTCCTTGTAATTGCATAGTACATATTGTAATGCCTTGCTTTTGTTAGATGGATGCGACCATTACGGTTTTGGATGAGCATATTATGACCAGTATATTGATTTATGAACTGAAACATGTATCCCCATCGACTGTTATTGCTGATGTTTAGATTTTCACTAGGCCTAAGCGTGTGCGATGTGCGGGCTAAAAAAAATTGAAATTTTATTAATCTTAATTTTAAATTAAAATCCTTTACTTGTATCTATTCAAGAAAAAATAGTTTCATTTTTCATAACAAACATATTAAACTCTTTTTAATTTTTATCCTAAAAATAAATGCCACGTTCTGTCTTGCTATTCACAAGATTTAAATGAATAGAACCTTTGGAAGGGAGCGAATATGTAAAACTCCTTTTCGGGTCAGGGTTTTACCCGATTTAACTTTTGCCCTATTCGGGCTAGTATCAAGTTTGTTCAACCGAGATCGAGCCAAACTAGTTTCAGATTATTAGTATGGGCCTAAATGGCAGTATGGACATGTTATCGAGGCTGAGTATGCCTAACATGCAAGTTATAAAATTATTAGTTATTAGTGTATACTAAGGTATACTGAATTTTTTTATATATTAAACAGGATTTTAGGCCTACATTTATGACCGTTGCAACGTTTAGTATCCGTTTGGGGATTTTATATGTACATCAGTTACATGCATCATAAGAATTTTAGATTACTTGATTGCGCCCTTGTGTGCCCATCTTGATCGAGTTTAAGGTTTAAATACCTATTTAACCTTATTTACTTGATTCCCGCCTATAGAGTCAATTTTAGGACTCGAGTCAGTTTCGAGTTCAGACGGTCTCGATCCGAACTATTCGTCCATGTCTATAGTGTATATACCCACAAGTGGGTCCCACTAGGCCATGAGCTATCGATCGTCCGGATCGTGCCACGTGACAAGATCTGAGCCATACACTGAACCCTAGCTTCCC
>JAVDBV010084073.1:0-30119 GCA_032619315.1 Piper longum | reverse complement strand
AAAACCATTTAAACCTTTTTTTCTTTTCATCCAAGTCAGCTCTCTTTTTTATCTAATAAACAAAAAAAACTACAAATACATGGAATAGTTTTACTTTTGCTTAAACTTCGAATATAAATGCTTGAAAATAAGTTCCCAGTATGGTTATTTAATACTAATTAATTCAACTAGTTTTGTTTTCTTCAAGTCATTCATATTTTTCTTACTAGATATCGGGAAAATCTTCATTAGCTTACCAAAACATCTATGAACTGAAAAGTTTGAATTGATAATTATGATAAATAGTTGAAAAGTATGATAAAAAAATATGTAGCCTAATTTTCCCTGTTATTCATAATTCAAAAAATAAAACGTCCGTGTAGTTGAATAGATATATTTTTTAGTATTATTTAGGATTTACACAAGAGACAACAACGACCAGAAAAACTCGTGATCTGCACGTAGAAAAATTTAAAACTAAACTAATTGACTCCAAAATATATTTTAGTTTGATTTCACAAAGCTAAATTTTATGGCTCTTCATACTCACAAGATTTTATAATTGGATTCATTTAACTCTCATAGTCAGACATTGTGAACTCATATCATCATTAATCTTCCCATGATTTTTAGCTACTTGGAATCTAAATGACTGTAAGTAATTGATGTAAAGAAGATGTGGAGGAATCAGTTGAAATTTTGGTATTTTGAGAATTTTGAATGGTAGTTAGCATTGGTTGCATTTGGCGGGAAAAGCTGTTAAAAAAACTGTTGTGACTTTTGAATTTGAAACTTGTGTAATTACTTGAATGTGGATTCAAAGAATCGTGAATTGTCGTTGAATGATGTAATTGATATAAAAGGAATGATGTACACGTCAAAAGAAACAATGAATGAATGATTTACATCTTCCCCAACTCTTCCGTTCTAAACTCTGCTAATTCTCCTCTGTTCCTCTACTTCTTCTTTGTTACGTTTCTTCAAATTCTATCCTCTTCTGAATTTTCTAATTCACAATTCTATGCTCCCCTATGTTCCACATTTCTATCTTCATCTATTGATGTTCTGTCCGTAAATTCTTATATTGAACTCTGTTACAGCTGCAACTTGTGATCTTTAATTGGATAGTCTCATTGGAAATGGCTTCAAGATCTTCAAGATTGGCCGATAGAGGAAAAGGAGTTCTTCCTACTCCTGGTGATCATAACAATAATATTATCGACCATTTCAAATTTAACAATTTTATTGAAAAATTTTAAAAATTTTATAATTTTAATATTATCTTTTGTTTATTATATTAAAAAATCAGTGCAAAAAAATATGAGCCAGTTGATGATGAGTTCAATTTTCAAACCATAGGCACTTTTTGCACTGTGGGAGAGAATGTAAAAACCATTTTGTATTATTAGTGGTGTAAACGAGCTAAATTGACTTTTTACATTTAATTCAATTTGGTTTAAATTCTTACTCATTAATTTTATATTCGAAAAAATACTCAATTCGAAATGGATAACTCGTTGAGTAATAAACATAACTTGAACTAAAGAGTGTTAGGTTTGGCTTAATTCGAAACTCAGGCTCGATGTGTTCAAATTCGAAAAAATATTCTGTTCGTTAATACTATTAAAGTCACATTAAATTTATATAGTGTTGAAAAAAATTGATCCTATGTAAATTAATTATTTTACTTTTAGTTAATATAATCTATATATATTAATAATTTTAATTATAATTAGTTATATTTATTTATATAAATATAATAATAACGTGGTGAGATAGCTTAGGTGAGATGTCTTCAAATAAATTTTAGACGAACTACTCAAATCATAATGGATTAAAGGTTTGTTAAACGCTAAAACAAGCTCAAACATGCTTGACAAAAATCATGTAGAATTAAAAAGTAACTTAGTTCGGTTCGGTTCATCGTGTTTACATCCTTATTTATTATCTTATATAAAGAGAGGGTATCTTTTTAGTGCTTCTAATTTCTACTCCAGACGTAGCGAGTTGAAGCTAATGTTCAAGGTTATCAAATGTCAATCAATGAACACGATTTATACATTCTCGTACAAAGAAATTTGCCTCTCGATTTGGTGGCCAGTATTGGTTTATGTCGCTACTTTTGAGCAGGTCTTCTTGGCATCGTCACATTTGCCTCACTTCGCTTTCAATTTTCCAATTTGAGGACAACGATTGGTCACCAGAAGAAAATATATACATATACATATAGAAAGAAGAAGAAAGGCACTGCAAAAGTTCTGGGTGTTGTCTCTTGGAAGATCAGATTATCTTCTTCCATATTTGAGAAAACGAATCTGAATTACAAATTTGCCTCGTCGAGTCATCGTTCTTTATACGTGAGTCATATTAGTTAGTGGCTGCCGATCTTCGGCCCCGCCTACCCGGCCTTCCTTTCAGTTTTTTCTCCCTCCGGGATCAGCTGTGGACAAGCCCATGTCACCATTTCTCGAACCCAATTTCTGGTTGCGCCGTGGGAGCCTGGGCGCATCCGGGCTGTCACCATTCGACTGGTTGCACTTGGACGTTTGTCGAGACCCCTTGGACAGCGGCGAATCGCCTGTCACGGTGACATGCCGCCTCCTCGGCCGTGGGGAAGAGGCATTCAATGTCCCTAACAAAATGCAACATAAATGATCATCAACAATGTGGAACCATCAATAATATTCCCAGAGTGGTTACTAAATTTTTCTTTACAAAAAAACATCCAAGACGATAGACTCCCCAAAGCCCTAATACTAAGTAGGTGTAACCTAATAAGCCAAAGCCACTGTACAATTGCCACGAGAGGGCAGGGACCTATAACCCCTACACCACCTAATAACTTTCCAACAAATTATCATAAAAAAAAATTTCTTTTCTTTTTCTTTTGGTCAGCCCGAATACCAAATTAAATCCGGTCTAACATACCTCTAAGTGGTCGTCTGGCTGGGGATGGAAGATCCCTCCCGCCGCATCCATCGTCATGACGGTGGAAACTCCGGTGTTGGTCTGAATTCCTTCATCTTTGCCCATTGGATTTGTGATGAACAAATCAATCAAAATGCCAGATGCAGAAGGGCTATCAATACAGGCCCCGATCCATTTATACGATCGACACAAATTATAATATTGTTGGACAATGGAATTTTCATTAAAATAGGTAGATGCACTTAAGCTCTGTGCATGCAGGTTGAATGACGGATCGTATCACAAAATCAAAAAGATACGAGTGCGCATTAGAATATTATTATGATCATATTTAGTTAAGGAAGCATGCATGTACAAAATTTGATGGTCACCTTGGGGTTCAGAGGTCTAAGCTGTGATTGCCGCGGCTGCCACCTGATCTATCTGAAATGCCAGGGCTGGTGCGTCACCTAGAACATGTTTGCTGTAGTTGAGAGAGAGATCAGATGAGCAGCCGCAATGTGATACATACATAGAAAGGAGCTTGTGATGGTGAGAATGTGAGAGAATATACATAGGTGGGTGATAGATGGTGGAGTGTACGCCCGACATTGGATGGGGGGATGCTAGAACTAGAAGAGGAAGTGAAAGAAAACGGAAGAACAAGGTTGTTAATTAAGAGTTTTACATTCAAGCATGAACTCGATAATCCGTCATGGTCATCCATTCTCCACGACATGTCACTCCGCCCAAAGAGGGTTTGTAATAGGCTGCATGCCTTCACGATCGAGTAGTCTTCCCTCTGGTAATAGCTTGACTGGTTGTTCCTTGCCACAATCATCTATGTTGAAATGCAATATTGCAACAGCTAGCTTTAGTCAAGTCGTACGGTTATCCTTAATTTTTTACTGATTTGTTTATTAGTCTGGCACAAAACTAGCTTGAAAAAAGGATATTATTTCCCAACAACAAATCAGCGCCATTCGATGGCAAAGAGTACACAAAAAATAAAGAGATTAAAAAATTGTTCATGGAACCAATTAAGTCTCGCTAGTCAGTCGCAGAAGCATAAACAGTGAGATGATTCACCACTTAATTTGCGTGGTTGCTAAATGATGGCTTCATAGGCAATTGCGGTTACCACCTTTTTCTATCACGCGATCCCCCTTTCTCTGTTTTAAGGCTCCTTCATTTCACTTCCTCTTGTCAGCACCACCAATAGAAAGAAGCTCAAAGCTCCTCAGAGGGTCCTCCTTGGTTGCCCGAGTGGCCGACGGGCGGTTGAGGGATCTAGCGGAATCAAAAACACCAGGTTGACTTCTTTGAGCGGATGAAGGGCGGCCACTTCCAGTAGCAGAAAGCAGCCTGCTTGTACGGCTCAAATGCCGGTCACTTGGTTCGCCGGATGAGCTTGGCCGGCTGCTTGAGACAATGGCTCGCTTTAATGCGCTGTCATTGCGAGAAGATGAACTACGGCCTCGGTCAGTGTTGTTTGTCTGAATGCATACAGGAACTACCAATTTCAGTAATAAATAACAATTAAAGCTATCATTAAAGCAGGCCAATGTCATACACAATAGCGATGAAAGAAAAAAAAATGTTAAAAGTACTCACAGCATCCATGGATGATGCAGCAATATCATCCACCCTATGCTTGGATTGATCGCCAGGTATCCCAGAACCAGAATTGTTTCTTCTGGCAAAAGCCTCTACTGCACCAGAGAATCTGTCACGTATTTCTCGTCCCACTGCAAGTAGACCAACTTAAAACTGGCCACAGAAATGTATAACAACACAACTATATGAGCTCAAGAGAAACAATAAACCTGAAATTCTTTCAGAGGGAACTGCAGTTGGACCAGCTTTACTGCCAGAGAGCTGAAAATGGCATCAAAGAAGAAGGTGTCGATGAAATGAAGAATTTCAAAGGCTCTGGTGAGTGGAGAAACATGTACTTATTTCAACATCCGTGTGCACTTTTTAACCAAACACCATACACACGCACATACACACAAGAGAATCCTAACGAAAGCTTTCTTTTAATGCATTTAAAAAATTTAAAGTCCATTCAAGAGAATTTTAACGAAAGCTTTCTTTTAATGCATTTAAAAAATTTAAAGTCCATTAAGTAAAAATATTTACCCGTGATCTTGGATTAGCTCCAACCTGAGGATACTTCAGCATTGTCCAATCAAAAACATAGTCAAACTGATAACCTGACAATATATCACTGTAATCGCTTAGCAACCATATGACCATACACGATGTAGACAATAAAAAAGTGCTAATTAAAATAAATTGGAAGTGGTCGCATAATAACAGCTTCAAAAGATAATGTTGACATTTTCACTACACCCACCTTCTCGAATGAAAAGATCTCGAAAAAGTCTTTTCAAATAAGAGTAATCAGGCTTATCTTCAAATCTCAATGAGCGACAATAGTGGAAGTATGAGGTAAACTCTGGTGGATAAGATTTGCAAAGCACCTGTCACATCATAACACCAAGTGTATCATATTTGGTCTAACCATTAAAGCGTTCAACTGGTCATGATAGGAAAATGGGGTGTAAGGTAAAGTAAAAATGACCTCGACAGGAGTTAGCATCTTCTTCTCACTTATTTTATCATACTTCTGCTTTTTAGTTCCAGCTTTCAAACCTTGCCATGGAAGACTAACATGCAACCGCAAATTGAGTAAGTTAGGGAATACATAATTGATTACAAATCTATTCCTCTTTAAATAGACATTGAAAAATTTGAAGATGGATCTTTACACATATACAACCTTCCTCTCAAGAAATACATGAGCACATATCCTAAAGACTCAAGATCATCCCTTCTGCTTTGTTCTGCAAAAAGTAAATAACCAAATTATCAGTAATTGAAAAAAATGCCAAATCACTTTTAATGCATTTTAAAAAATGCCTTTTTTTTGTGTGAGTGTGTAGGAACGACTAGTTAGATCTCTCAAGAACAAAAATATTACATACCAACTCCAAGGTGCGTATTAACACTTGCATATCTAGCTGTTCCTGTGAGGTTCTTATTTTCCCTGGAAAGGAAGGCTCCTCATGACATATTAAGTTTAATAAAACAACCACTTTAAAAGAAAGTGCTTAACAGGTTGTTCATATATTTTATACACATGAAAATCTCCAAACCACATGGGGAAGCATCATCATGGAAAAATCTGTTGACATAAACGCATTTAAAATTACCTGTATGGTATGTGTTTGTGAGTATGAAGGTCCCTGTACTTTTTTGCAAGACCATAATCAATGATGTAAACCTGAAACAGAAAGATTAAATTAGACTTAAAAATATTCATCGCTCACAGGATACATACAAAAAATGTCATAAGTTAGTTGTAAAAAATGATAATCTGCTGCAAGGCCTTATAGCCATATTAGTTGTTAAGACCCGATGAACAAGTAGAGTTACATAGATGATAGCATCCATTAATAAGTGACGTTTCAAAACTGCCATTAAGGATATAACACATATGGTGATTTGCTTACAGCTGATTGGGCCATACAACTATTTTAGTTGTAAGACCTTGCAGCAGATTACCACTCTAGTTGTAAGACCCCGATATATGAGGGGATAGTGCCACATTCAAATAATTATTGGGGAGATCTACAACATAAAAGGGAAGTAGATCTTCAACATGAAAACCAACTCTTGAAGTGATGATCTAGACCCACTAAGTTGCATTTTGGCTGGTTCATTATAAATGGTGTTAAAGATAACTCAAGATACCCTCAAAAAAGAATTCTAGGGCAGAATTTCCTTGAGGTGGATAGATTATAAGACCTAGAGATTAGAAAGAACAATCTCCAACATAGAAGTAAGCATAGGTCTATAGATCTTCAACTTATTAAACCACTTTTGTAGGGATGATCCAGGCCCATTAGGTTCAACATGGGTTGGGATAGTTACATTAATATTCAACCAACATCCCTTATTGACTATGTGATAGCATGAAAGAAGATGCAAAATTGATCTGAAAACACCATCGGAAGCTTCAAGCTTTGAACACAAGATGCTCAAATACACCCTCCTTAAGAAGGATGAGTAAAGCGAGAATTCAAACTCATCACCAAGACCATCACTGTTCTGTACCTTTTTCCCAATAGAAGAAGGTTGCACAAAAAATTATTTTATGAAAGTTGTTCACCTTTATCACAAAGCTAATACCAAGTAAATCCACGTTGCTTTTGCATAAAAATTAGAATAGTACAATATTACAAGCGGTTAAAAGAATAGTAGGGGTGTAAACGAGCCGAGCCAAACTGAGCAAGGATGTTTTTGAATTCGGTTTGATTTTTGGCAAGTATATTTTGGGTGTTTGATGAGCTTTGATGTATTATGGGTCGAACTAAACTCGTCCAAAATTCATAGTATTTGGGTTTGGTTCGTGTTTGGCTCGCTATATTTTCGAGCCGAGTTCGAGCCGAGCGAATATTTGTGTTTGACTCCCGTTCAATTTGTATAAGATCAAAATTTTCTTTCCAACACTATATAAGTTCAATGTGACCTCAATAGTATTGACGAGCCAAGTCGAGCCGAATATTTTTTCGAGTTTAAACACATCGAGCTCGAGTTTCGAGCCAAGCCGAGCTAAACACTTTTTAGCTCAAGCTCGGTTTGTTGCTCAACGAGCTATCCATTTCGAACCGAGTATTTTTTCGAACATAAAATTAACGAGCAAGAGTATAAACCGAATCGAACCGAACGTAAAACACTTGCAAACCAGCTTGGCTTATTTACACCCCTAAAGAATAGCTTTGATCCAGGCTTGACTTCCCACAAATTCTAGGAATGTGCCTCTTAAGGGAGAATCAGGAAATGCATCTCATCAATATATCCATTTGTATCCAACACCTCAAATCATTAAAAATTAAAAACAAGAAATTCTAGCATAGAGAGAATACCTGAGTAGCTTTGCGTCCAAGTCCCATAAGAAAGTTGTCCGGTTTTATATCGCGGTGAAGAAAACCTCTTGAGTGCATATATTCAACACGACTAATCTGCATCGCACCGGATGGAAAATGAACAAGATGGCTCAGAATTTGATGGCAAGGAAAGTTATTATTCTCTTTTGGCAACATTTACACCATTCAACTCTCTTGACAATATACAATATAACTACATCAAATTTCATCACATGTTGCCTGCTCCTTAATAGCTACATACCGTCTGATCTGCCAACATCAATACTGTTTTCAGCGATAACTTCCGATTGCAATAGTTGAATAAGTCCTCCAGGCTTGGGCCAAGTAAGTCAATAACCATCACATTGTACTCACCTTCCACCCCAAACCATTTCAAATGAGGTATCCCCGCTTCAATGAGAAGGCACAAGTTTTTTTTTAATAAAGACCCCAAAGAAATAAACAGTAGAAATCAAATAAAACTTACTTCCGCCTTGCAGAAGCATATACAATTTTGACTCATAGTGAAGCTGAGGATGTTTTGTCTTTACCAACTCCTGATGAGCCCGGACAAAAAAATCATTAAACCATAGACGAAATAATTACATGACAACCTAAAACATGGTAGAATTCTATGGCTACATATATCAATCCAATTATGCAAGAAAAGCATACATATTTGATAAAGTACGAGGGCAAGGACTTTCAAAAGACCATGACACATATCAAGCAAACACAGATACTTGCAACTATAGAATAAAACAGAGCAATCCATATATGGACATAACATGGAAAAGCTTCTATGACCACGAATCCACACGATAAATGTATATGGAAGTGCAAGTTCCAATTAATCATCATAAGAAAACTTCATTGAAAACATCAACACCTAGTCCAAGGCAATCTTATTAAGCAAATAGAAGGTTGGCAAGTACGACGTCATAAACAGACAAGGAAAACCAATCCGCACAGGATTTAGACAAAAAAAAATCCACATACACTAAACTACCCCATGCTTCCATGAAAAAGAAATCTAGCTGTTTTTGCCATCAGCTCTGAAGTGGAAGTTAACTATTAGTTGCATACAATCAATTATCTAAGGGCCATTTAAAATATAGAAGGCATGTGACAAGGTTGACGGTGAATTTTCATCTCAATTCTTTGAAGATAGAGAAAAGCATCCGTTGTAAAAAAATTATGTGCTATTCTCGTATGAGATTTATGTCAGTTGTTGAGACCAATTATCATGGTGATGCAAATCCGTGCCAAATTAAAAGCCTACACACTTCAAATGTAAAACTCCAAAGACACCAACTTCTCAAAATCATTTGATTATTCACTACACAGTTAAAAAAGGGAAGGGAAGATGCATTACTAGCTTGACAGCCACCTCTTCTCCACTTTGTATATTGACACCTATCAACACCATATAGCATCGGAACATGCTCAGAACCAAAAAAGGGCTACTGCAAATGAAGCAAATAAACGCAAGCAACAGAGTAAATATAGCAATACCTAGGTACAGCTCGCCAAAGGATCCACTTCCAATCTTCCGACCTATCTTAAACTTGCCACCGACAACATGCTCCATAATCAAATCCAGGCAAGAAGCGCGTTCAAACAATGCAAACCCTAAACTGCTTCTTATTAATCAACTCAAACCCAATGCGGGCACTTCAACTATCTTACAAAAACTTATTATCTTTCCAACCTCTACTCTATCAAACGGCTTTTCGGAAAAAAAAAATTTAATCGTACAAAAGAATACGTAAGCAATGAACAATTGAAACTCCCTAAATTGGCAGATTTGATCCATGAAAATGCTCCACACTCCCAATAGCTCAATTCACTCATCAAGAAAAGAATAAGGCGCACGAAATACCACCAATCACTGACAACAGCACCAACAGATCAGATTCCCGAATAGCCATCAATATCCCCAACCGACATCACCAACACATCATCCCCCACGGCGACCCCAAACCCGAGGCCCCCGCCGGCAATACCCACCCCAAATCAGAGGGCGGATCCAGAATTACAAACACTTGAAACAACAACAGATTGAACAGCAGCAAAATTGGTAATCAAAACGCACGAAAAGACCACCATGATTGACAGCGGAAAACGCCGAATTCCGATCGGCGGCTCTGCCCACTCGTCTTCTCGGTCTTCGAGAACAGGAAAGACGGCGACTTTCGAAATCGAAAAAATGGGGAGATGGAAGGGATGGGGGGTCGAAGAGAAGGGAAGAGGAGAAATGGAGAAAGCAGGTAAAGTCGTAACAGACAATAACAAAAGTTTTTTTTTTAAAACAAAAAATTATGTTTAAGTAGTTTAATTGTTTAATTGATATAAGTGAGAAAATAAATACCAAACTCACTCGAATTAAACCAGGGCTGTGTAAATTGAGATAATGATTGCTCATTTGCACTCTTCCATACAACTTGACAATGACGATACACAAGTTATTTCACGCAATGAAGTAGATGGAGGCCATAGCGCAGAAAGCTCAGGAGGTGCTGCAATGTATTTTCATGCAATGAAATATATAGTTTACAATGGCTACAAAATTCAGTGTCAATTATACGTACGATATCTTCTCCTCGTGGCCCCTTCTCACTGATCGAAATACATGGGTTATACCTCTACTCATTATATGGCAAATCACCGGAGGCCACTCCCGCTCGGTGACGAAAGTGATGATCCAAATCGATTTAGAAAACTGGCCCTACATAACCAGTGCTTAGGTTCCTTCAATAGGAACTTTCATTGTCTATTACATCAATTCATGTTTATTTGTTATAAAATTATACGAAAAAATATAAAATTTAGAAGTAAGGAATTTTCTTATATATAGATATTTTTAAATTTAGTCAAATAAAATATTATTTTTAATCAAAACAAGTATATATAAAAAATTTACAAAACAACATTTTTTCGTAAAATAAAAAAATGAAGAAAACTTTTTAAAAACAAAATATCTCTATCTCGGATAGACAACAAATTTTTATCCTATTATCTAAATATACAATAAAAAAATTTATAATTTCTATATCATTTTATTTCATTGTGTTTCTATCTCCGATAATTTTTTTTCTTTTACACTATTTTTATAATAACAAATCAAACCTTAAAGTAAATCTTGAATATAAAAAAGTTGGGGACTACTTATCAGACATTTAATATCTCTGCCGACCTTCGTTAATAGCATTTGCAGCATGACAAAAACTATCCCTTCGGCTATTCTCTTGCTCACATGGTAAATCAATAGCCAATTTGAGAGCCTTTGTGATTAAGTAATGAGAAGATGTAAAGTACCATGTTTTTTTTTTAAAAAAAAACAACAATCGTACTTGGATACTTAGAACGTGGGAAGATACAGCTGACAGGCCAGTTTTCAGGCCAACATTAATATGAACTTTGTACTTCGATTTCTTCTCGTTCTGCATCTCGGTTAGTTTTGTACCACGAACAGTATAAATCTAACTCTTAAAACGGACGGTGATTCTATACTTAAACGTACTGTGCGAATTCAGATACCAATTCTTCCAACAATTCTTCCGTCAAAAAGCCCTCGAGCTCCTTGCCAACTCTATCCACATCTTCTGTAGTTTTCATCCATCTAGTGTCTTTCACCAGGTCGTTTTCTGGACGCTTTCGATCACCGTCAACATGTCCAGCCAATACTTTGCAAACCTCCTTAACAAGGGCCTGTGTATTCAAACCAAGAGGGGGAATATACGCCATGGCTTTTGCCCATGGCCGCTCATCCATCCACCCACCAAGAATCTCTGCCAATGCACAATTTATGCGATCAAAGAGAAGTTTTCTTTCCAGTGTCGGCCAGTTGGATTGCTCAATACACATCTCCTCCAGCTGTTTAAACAGACTTGGATGTACGGGGAACTCCAATGAGCAGCACGTTGCAAACAGCATTTCCTGGTCAGTGGCGTCAAGACCGGATGTGTAAAGCACAGCATATAAGAAAGCTAGCTCCATGTTTTGCTCATTCTTGCTTGGCATTCCACCTTGACGTATGGATGATTCACCTGTTATTTCAGTTTCTTCTTCGCTGGATAGTATAGCCTCGCGGGACTCCAACTTAAGGAGTTGAAGCTGCGTTCGAAGCTCTAAAATTGCAAAGTGGGGGAAATTAGTTAGTGACGTGAAATTCTTACCCAACGAAAATTATACATTGATCAATGCTTACCACTGAGATCAGCACTGACCCTCTCAAAACAAGAGGAACTTGATGTTTCATCTTCAAAAGGAGGTTCTAAGACAGAGATTGGACTAGGCTGTTCAGCTTCCTTGGAGGTTGCTCGTGTTTCTTCTGAATCTGTTGCATAACAATCTGATTTGTGCACTTCCTGAATTGAATATATCAATAAAAAACCAGGTGTTTCTCAAAGGAGGTTTTGGAAATCATTTAAAGTAATACATAGCCGCTAAACTTCATCCTCTTAACATCAATTTAAAAAAAAAAAAACTAAGAGTCCATGATCATTAATGTGCCTGAATATGCGACCAACTTCATATAATAATAGTCTAGACAACAGTGTTCTGAAAATACTTACATCCACTGAGGAGTCAGTTTCACCGGAATAATATCCATCAGAAGTTGTAGATTCCGCAAATTGACTTTGCTCGGTTAAAGAAGTTTTATCTTCACATTTTGAGACATCTACAGGGCATTCATCTTCATCAGAAAAGCCATTCAGGGACAGATCAGTGCATAGCTTGTTCTCTTCACATGGATCTATGAGCTTAGAATTATTCCTGACCTCATCAAAGTTTATATGAAGATCGTCAATGGAAAAATCACTCTCGAAGGCAGTTGTTGAATGTGAATGCCTGTTAATGAGCCTTTTGCTTCTTAAGGAAGAAGGTCCACTATCATCTTTATAATTTTCCCTCCAGGATTTGCTACTCGCATCATTGATCATCTTTTTAGAACTGTTGTATTTGTTACAAGCTCTAAGTTTCATGCTTGATTCAGGTTCATAAACTGAAGAAGATGCTGGCAGAGATCTAGACCTCGACAAACTTGATGGGTAAACATCTTTCCAGCCATCCCTACTACTGATACCCAGAGGGCCAAGTCCAAGCAACTTGGCATCAAAAGTATCCTGGCCATCTGTACTGGATTCTCTGTCGCTCTGAGCAAGCACTTCACTTAATGAATTCTTGCTGGATGATCTTGATTCTTGAATGCATTGGATTGTCTTCCACTGGTCAGAAAGGTGCTTCCTGGCCACCTTGCTCAAATAGGATTCTGATGAACTACATGATGAAGAGCTGCTGCCATCCCAGTCTACAAATTCTCTTTTACAAGATGTATGGGAATTTTCATGCCTGATAGTACTTCTTTTTACTGTGGGTGATTTATCACTTGCCAAACCATTTTCTGCTCCTTGCCTTATCTTTTTGGTTATTAGCTTAGCAATGCCCTTGGAACCCATAGGACTGTTCCTTACAACATGAGGCTTATGTCGCCCTTTTAATTCTGGAAACAAATCCCGATTACCAGATCTTCGCAGTTCCCTGTGCTTCCTATAAGAAGAATAGTAACCTTCCATCGAACGAAGAAAAGGAATAGCCTTGGCTGAATCTTGAACTTTTTCAAGACTAGGCTTCAGAACAACAATTGTAGCGGGGAGGTTGCAATTCTCATGATTTCCTTCCATTAGCAAATCTAAGTACCTATGTGAAGGACAAACATGTTTCTTCAAAGTTGTATCTTCCCCATTCTCCTTCACTGAAGTACAGCTTATGGTGGATCTCTTTTGTTTTGAATTCTTCGAGGGTTTCAAAACAGTCATGCGATTTGGTGGACTAGGATTTTGAAGATCATGCAAATGTTTCATGAACAAAGAGTCTGGCTCTTGGAGAATTTTCAGAAAACGATCTTTATTTGAATCCAAGATTTCTGGAGCATCAAGATAGTCAATAAAGCGGTGATGATTTTGATCAGTCGAAATGCATTTGGCCTTCATTAACTTTTTCTTCAATGATAGTTTTTCCCCTTCTAGCATTGAGCTGGTGTTTGTCTTTTGGACAAGGTGGGTGTTATACCCGTTGAAATTAGCAATTTCTAACACTTCATATATATCCTTAAATCCTTGTGGGTCGTTGTCCACATAATTGTTCCTGCACGAGTGCTTCTCAAGGTACTTTTCTTGGCTAATGTCAGTTACCATGATCTTTTGATCATGTTTGGAATGTTGTGCAGGAAGTGTGTCAAGACCCATCAACTTTGCAATAACACTAGGTGAATGCCTTTTATTATCAGTTTCCTTTGGCATTTCCTTTGCAATCAGTTTTCTCATGGCAGTTGCACTAGCTTGCTTGGAGCTACCATTTTTGGGTTTTAATGACAACTATCCAAAAATAAAAGGAAGCTTGCATTAGATAATGCAGAATATCATTCTAATACTCTATAACATCATATTTATAATTTTAATTTGTAAAGAATATTTCACTTAGTAGAATTTAGAAAAGCAGTAGCAAACAACAGGTAAGTGTGAAAGTTTCAAAAATAAATGCAACTTGTTACAGACAAGTGACTACCTGAAGAATGTAACTTTCACGCACTTGCTCGCTGCACCCCCTCCTTGCTGGATCCAATCTTTTACCAACATAACTAATAGCTGATAAGAAATAACCTAGCATCATTAATATGGCATGCAAAGAAGTGACAAAAGCATAAATGTTAAAACAATAAAAAGAAGGCGTTCTACCATAATCTTTTTTCCTTGGCCCATGCTAAATTTAGTAGCGGCATGGTCTAAACTAATCAATTGTACATCTTGTCATAATAAAATTGAAAATATAACAACAAACAAAGTATATATTTTTTATTAGTTTACTCTGATGCAATGCATTGAGTGCATAATGAAATGACAGTTCAACGTTGCATCAAAGACCATCATCAACATCATATGCCCTCCCAATTTCCATATTAGGCTTCATAAGATCAAAGTTTTCAAATTAAAATCACCTTATGCCATAAATCCAATTGCAGTAAATTATTTTTCTCTTGCATAAAAGCATAAAAAAAAGTTGAGAAATGAGAATAAGCATCAATAGACAAATGACTTCATCCGATATTAAAATATACATGCAATATGTATGAAAGCAGTGAGAAACACCATTTAAGAACACAATAAGATCTTATGATAAGATCTTAATTCTCTTTGGGGGCTAGCCTTAATAGAACACTTACAACTAATGATTAATGGAGAGAATAGTATTCAACCTGCTTAAATAGAGTAAGCAAACTGAACAATGTCTCCAAAACCACCAAATGGCAAATATACTTCGTGGATTTTTACATAAAAAAAATGGTAAACGTGAAAATTTTAAACAAGCAAGTCTATTTGCAAAATCAGTGGAGATAAGCAAAAAGGGCCCTTCACCACAGACGCAGGTAGATGCTATACAAAAATGAACAGCTCCACTACGACTAACATCAAAGACCGGGCATCACATTGAGTGTTTTTTAGCAACTCCATCTAAAAATGCAAGATGTTTGGTCAGGCATTAGCGTATCATAGTATACAGAGAACTGCAACTTAAAATGACCATCATACTGAAATCCACTTCTCACAGAGTACAATTGATGCATGAAATGACCCAATGTTTGCTCAAGTACAAGGCTTAGCTGATATACACTGAGACGAGAAAAGTATTAAATAAACCACGCTTTCATACCAGCGTGAGCTAATAACGTACACCAGAAATAACTTTCTAAACAATTAAAAGATAGAAAGGTTAGAAGGAAAAGGTTAATGGTTAAAGGCTTCTAATTAGGCGGATGCCTTATTTTGGAAAAAAAAACAGCTTGGCCAAGTGAGGCTAAGCTTAAAATCAAAATATTTCCAATTTCTAAAAAGCCTTAATTTCATCCCAATTTGAATTTACTCATCCATAATTCTTAAAGTTCATCATCAACATAGGGAGGATACGAATGCACGCCCCACCTTTGTATAACAAAAATGAATTTTAGAGACGATAAACACGGGAAATCCACAAATACATTTGGAACGCATGCTAAAAACAGGGGATAATAATCCACCATCCGCCTTAGGAAACGTAGCAGATCAAAACGCAAAAGTTTGCAAATAACATCGTGAATAAGCTCATCAACCACAATTCTTAAAGGCCACCCATCGATATACAGGATACGAATGCGCAATGCACCTTCGTAGGACAAAATGAATTTAGAGCAGATAAGCGCGCGAAATCCGCAAATATACCAACAAGATCATGAAAAAAGACAAATGATAAGAATCCACCATCCTACACAGGTAACATGGGAAAGTTTGCAAACAATACCAACACAATCACATAAAAAACAAGAGAAAGTGCGCATAATTTTGAAACTAAAAATGATCATATACTTGGTGCAAATAATAGTAAGGAAGACAAGTGCGCAATCAATTTTTCTTTCCACAAATTCGCACACAAGCAAACAACAGTAAGGGAATCCAAGTACCACTCCCATGACTCCGCTCATGCAACGCTGGGCACCGGCAATGTTGAACTCCATCGCCCCACCGAACGCGCTCCATTTCCGGCCACGAACAACAACCTGCCGAAAAATCAACATCAACCTCCGTCAAAAAAAAAAAAAACACTCGAACTCATGATCCCAAACTTAAAAAGAAGCGGCAAAAAGACTCACTCCGACGAATTTGAGCTCGCCGGAGTCGGAGAAACCGGCCGCCTTCTTCTCCGAGGGCGTCGTGGGGGAGATTGGAAGAAGATCGCCGGGATGCGGCGGCCGCGGCGGTGGCGATGGCCGGTGATGGCGGGCGGGTTTTTCGGGTTTTGCATATTGACGAAGATGTGATGATGGTGATTGATGGTATGGGTGATGGTATAGATGTGATGAATGTATTGCATGATGTGTCCAGGTCAGACTTGATGGCTACACGCGTTCAAATTTTAAAAGTGTCCCGCCCTATCATCTTCTATTGTTTTTCTCATCATTTATATATTTTATTTATTATAATTTAATATAATAATTTATTTTAAAGGGTGTTTATAGTTCGAAATTGATTGGGCTAATTTGAGCTCAGCTTGGCTTGCGAAAAATTATTTTTGCAGTAATATATTTATGTAGGTAAAAAACTTTAAAAGAAAATTAAAAAATCCTTCGTCAATGTAATTTTGAATATCTTTTTAAGTATTTTGATAATTATTATATAAATTTATTATCTAGTATAAGCTTAGACTAATGACACAGCGAGTGAAGTCTGAAGTAGCTAAAAATTGGTGCTTGCTTGTCTCATCTTGTTAAATCTAGTATTGATATTTGACATATGTATTAAATTTTGAGTGTAGAGATAATTCGTGAGTACAAAAGCATACGCATTACAAAACCTTGTTAAATCCTCGTCCTTTTATTTATTTGTCTTTTTTTTTAATTTCACATATATGGTCCAATTTGTTGTAATATTGGGATAATTGGTTTTGCTGCTAAATATTATTTTTATGACAATTTTTATATATTATTCAACTCTAAGGTTTGAACCAACCTCCGATTTTTTTTTAAAAAAAACAATTTAAAACAAAAAATTTTGAGAAGATACGTGCAACCTCGAAATATTCATTTTAGTTTTAGTTTTATAAAAATCCCATGATCGATCATCATGAAAAATGATCTTAGAAATAAAATATATGTAAAAAGTGACCTGTTACTCCAATCTTATGATTCTTATATTCTAAAAACACATAATCTTGCACATAAGAAACTTCACAAGTAAAGGCTTATTAATTGAAGACCATTTACCAATTTATAAATCTATTGTGATTACTAAACTTCTCTTCTTTCAAATATTGGTCCATCATAAATCAGAAATATTTATTTAAGTTGTTACACATTATTATTCCCATACTCGACCCTAATAACTTTAAACATCATCAAACTAATTTTAATTTGTGCTAAATGGCATAATAATAACGTAGGATACATAAATATCAATGTATACGTGTATATGTACATCCAAAAGAAAACATGGGCTTTCACAAAATTACCACTCAGTGCACTACAATCTTTCATACGAATGAAGGGCCACAACCCTAAAATTTAGAATGTAACAAATGACAAAGCCAACTCGTAATATTTAGCACACTTGGTCACACCCTTTTGAGAGCCAAGAATCGGAAGAGGCATCCATACATAACATATATATTTATATCTATAGATAAAGATGCCCATTCATGCACATTAGAAAGCTTCCAAATCAATTTAGATAGACATCTCCAATCAATGTCTTTCATAAGGAATCGAGTGTTGACGGCCCCATATTGTTATATGATCTGCATTTGGACGCTGCGTTGATTTGATTTTAGAATGCCCATTTTGCTCATTTGTGCTTGTAATTTTGTCTGTGACCTACATACAACTCGCTCTCTTGTACAACCAAATTGCTCATAATAAGGTAATATACAATATGAAGAGAAAAGGCAAAGTTGCTATAAAAAAAAAAAAGAAAAAAAGGTGGTCAATGCATACCATAGAAGTTCTACATTGGATGCTCACAAAGAGGGCTATGTAATTTGCCTTGGGCCTGTGTTTTCCAGTCAAAAGCCTACTTCAGAAGTTGACGGAAAAAAGTGCCATGTACTGGATGTTGTAGCTCATTGTTTATCATTCATTGCTTGAATTGAAAGGAAAGACTCAATTGCGAGAATGTTCACCTGTGAAAAGAATTACCCAATAAAAATCAATTTAATATTGATTCAAATGGGTAAAAATATTTTAATTCCCAATTGAATGGTGTCATTGTTATCAATTCGAAAATATTCAAGGGGTGTGACTAATGTCACAATTAGGTGGTTTAATATTTTATATAAGAAATATGTGTGTTGCGGGCATCAATTTGGTTGATTGGCTGGACCCAGCTAGTTAGTTAAGTAGTCCCTTGGGATTGTTGAAGGTAATTTGGCTAATCTTTTATGTCAGAAATATGTGTATTGCAGACATCAATTTGGTTGATTGGCAGGGCCCAGCTAAGAATTGATGGAGGTTATTTGGCTTAGAACAGGATTACTTGAATAGAGTAGGAATCTAAATGTTTGGGGTTCATCATCCACTTACAAGCTGAAAATTTGTTCTAGGAAACATAGTTCTACACATCATTTTTATTTCACATGATAACATTATTGAGTATCATAAAACATGGCATGCCTACTTTTTAAGATGACCTTTTATTGACCAGTCACTTTTACATATTGATGTGCTATATAAAGAGCTAGGCCATCTAAAAAAATTGCGAACTACAAAGCATATATATTCATATATTGATCAATAATAGGCTGCCTACTTTTTTATTAACACCTTCAATTTTAATAGACAAGAATAATATACAGAAAAGTGTTTACCTCTCTTAACTGTCCATAAGGCACTTGAGCCCTAAAAAAGTGGACATTATTGTAGTTGAGTTTATATATGAATAAGCATAGTAAGATAGTATGTATACACGGCATATTATATAGGACGCATATAAATAGTGTAATGAAAAAGAAAAGTAGGAAATTGGCCTGTATATATGTTGATGGTGGCTTGAAGCTAAAGAGACCAGGGAACATGGAAGCATGTTGTTAGGCTGAAATCCAGGTTAGTGTTGATTAGGTTCCTTTCATGTCCAATGGGCGACAAAGTAGTGTCACACTAGTGCAGGCTAGCTATGTGACAAAAGCATGTAAAAAAGGGAGTCTTGGGAGGGAGTTGGTGCCGTTACTTCTATATCACACTTTATCTTACATGTGTTGTAAGATTGCAATAGATGCCTAGATATGGCATTTAACCTTTTAAAGCTAATGAAATCAAGAAAATTATTTTAGCTAGTGCCTATGATCTGATTTAATCTTAAATATGCTCATGCTTGAATCATCCATTTAAATTGGGCTTTTAGCCCATCTTGAAGAACAGCACCAAAACTATACGGGCCCGAATCATCCATTTAAAATGGGCTAGATCATGTCGAAGACCTACAATTTCAGGCCCACTAACACACTTAATTAGAACCAGGAAAGATACCCAAATTTACTCTCGTTAATAAAGGAAACCCGATTGGGTGAGCCATAGCATCAAAGTTTTATGCCCAAAGTTTGACTAGGGTTGCATTATTACAAGGATCTAGATTAATTCTTAAAAAATAAACAAAAACAAAAAAAACCTATCCCAATTTGATTACAAGGACTGCCTCAACTGGCCAGGTTTGGCCACCAACCACGATTATCTTTGGTCGGGTCATTTTTTTTTAAAAAAAATATCACTAATGGCTAGTTCCAGCTAAAACCTAAGCCTGGCTACTGGCAACTCATAGAGGGGGTGGTTTTTTTTTTGTTTTTCTTTTCATTACATTTGAGTCATGTTTGTGATCGAACGATTTAACTTATGACTAGGCAAGAGATGCTTGATGAAAAGTTAAAGATTTGACTAATCAAAATATAATAATAAAAAATTTAATTATATATTATAAAATTGGAGGCTATCTAAATCTCATTATTCTATGGAAATTTATTTGTAAAATTGGAGTTTAACTCTAATATATAGGTCACCATCCATGTTTTGCCTAGTTTTTATCAAAAAACACTGTCACAAGGTAGCAGCTTCCAAAAACTGGCAAACATTCTAATACATGCTAATTACTACTGATCTCATGATTGCTTCCAAAAGATGGCAAATACTGTAAGAATGCTAAGTACTACTGATATCATAATGATAATTACTACAGTGATCAAACAAAAGAAACAATCCCAACCTATCCCTCTTCACGAGCAAATAACACATAGTACTTGCCTTTGCCTAAGTAAAAACACAGTACATGTTTTATACATGCATAAAACTTAAAACATCGCATCACAACAAATTGCATCCTCTACGTCCAACTGATATTTTATTGCGCTTCTGCTTTCCATCCATTATCATGCATCCATTAGTAAACTTGTTTATCCTTTTGACGTCAATCTATTTTACTCTGAATCTTTGGAAGTTCCTTAGTCCATCTCTCCTTCCCTTGCCTTCCCAGACTTCCCATGCTCTTTCTTTCGCAGCTTGTAGGCTTCGAAGAACTCTTTGTTCTCCTTCACCAGCTCTTGCCACACTCGTGAACATCACACAAAACAACACTTAGCCTAGTATCACTAGGAGCTCATGATAATTAACCACCCCAGTCATAAGTATGCAATATTTGTGTATACCTATATATGCCTTGTATACTGCCTCAATCATATTAAATGATACCATAGGGAGTAGTATTACTTAAATCACATATATATAGAGGAAAGTTATGTAGAGTGACTAATTACCAGTGGAAGTGACAACGGGTTCAATGTTGGCATGCTTGGAGAGAGCTTCGACGCACTCTTCCTTGGTCATGTTAAAGAGAAGGCACTCCTCAATCAGATGGTGAACCTTACGTCCTATTAATCACTGTGACAAACCACAAGTTTAATAGTCACCAAAACCTTTCTTAATTTAAAAGTTCCTATGAAAGGGAACTCAAAAGGAACTTAGAACAGGTTTTACGAGACTTTTTTAATTTAAAAGCTAGTTTAAGAAGTAAGGCTTTTCCATTAGCCTATACATAAGTTAACAGTCACCTCTAAGCATGATGAGGAATAGACCCAGTAATTTTCCCCCTTACACATCATCCCACCCGAATTATCTCCCCCTTCTCACCACATATTGGGATCACATATTATAGTATCATACCACCCGAATTATCTCCCCTTGTCACATGTGTAGTGAAAGTTTTACAAGACTCCATTTCGAATTAGCTACCGTTCGAATCATCTCTTTTTCACAATGTGCTGGGCCCATATGTTACAGTTAAGTTCCCATCAAAATTTACTAGGCTCTGATAACATTGTTAGGCCAATGGGCCCCCCATAAAAAACTTACAACAGGTTTCACGAACCTCTCTTAATCTAAAAATTAGCTTAAAAAATAAGATTTTCTCATTAACCTATATCCAAAACCTACTAGGCTCCGAATCAAACTAACCGCTCTTTTGCTCAAGCTCGAGTATTGACCTACTAGTTTAGACTCAAGCTTTTACTTCTACTCGAGTTTTGAAATTGCCAAAATGAACCGACTACATTTATCTCGCAAATTGGTTTAATTTGACAACACCAGACCCTCGGCTCACGGTTGAAGAAAGATCATATGATAGATTTTATGGGAATGACCAACCATGAATGACAAGCAGGTAAATTGGGATGATCTACTATGATTAATTCTAACCGGGTGCCTTCTAAGAATACAACTTTTATGAAGGGATGACAATTAAAGGGTACAACTCTTCCGAACATGGTATATATTTTTCCTAATAAATATTACACCCTTTCTAATAGTATGCACTATTTCTAAATGATATGCAAGGAGATGTACTTTTTTCTTCATCATACCCATTGTGTAAGAATTGCATCTTATCTCATTCTTATCAATATGTCAACAAAATCTTATAAATATTTCTTATTTTGATCGGTAAAATATTTTTTAAAAAATATGCTAAAAATATGTTTATTTTTTGCATTGGACAACATTTTTTATATTCAATCATTGATGTTTCCCCCCCTAAAATTGCTATATGTATACTAAATGTGGTTTTAAATTGTGATATAATACCTTTTTTACAAAAGTAATTTTAAAATTCATTTTTTTAAAGAAAGTTATAGATGTAAAAAAAAAGATGAGTGCCTAAGGATGACGAATTTTAAATGTGTCATAATTTATATGAAGAGTTTTATATTATTAAGCTATTGTTTGTGCTATATAAATTTGGAGATTAAAAAAAACTTGAAAATTTGTTATACAAATAGTTGGAATGAATGCAATGAATAATTTTCCATTAGATAATAATTAAATAAATATAATATTTAATTTTTTACTTTAGGAACTTTTTGATTAATAATTTTCCCGTTAAGCTTATTGGGTTTTTTACATAAATTATTCTTATTTTTTATATTTATTCCTATTTATTTTTTTATACAAGAATCAATTAATTTATATTTATTAATTTGCATTGATTAGGTGCTTCCATAATATTTTAGGTTTATGGTTAATTAATTATAAATAATAAATTTATATTAAAAATTATTAATTAGCTATTTATATCTTTACTAATTATTATATTAGTCTATTTGTAAAGACAAAGCCCGCATATTGCTCGAGGTTTATGACTAATTAGGTGTAATACTATCACATTGATCAAAGGAGCATAGATTATGAGTCTCACTTCTAAGCCAATCGTCCCCAGCTTGGTCACCGCTCTAGAAGCCGACGTTCACCCATCAGCCAATTTGTTGTGACCATCACGTTTTGGGGGCACCTATAATGCAGGAGATGGCAGAAGAAACGAAACAGAGAAGACAGCCTCTTTAACCTTAAACGAAGTGCAGGCTAAAGGACATAAAAAATGGGGATCTGTACAGTACTAGCTTTGCATGGAGGGAGACGGACTCAATAATTGTCTAACCAGTATAGAGCAATGCCCACCTTGAGGTAAAGAAAAGACGAGTTTCATATGAAAGGTTAGTAACAATGGAGTACCTTTAGCATTGCTTGAGTACAGCAGTCACAGAGAGCCGAGAGGGGAAGTAGACAAGCTGTTTTCAATCCCCGGCTGTTGGATGAGTAGCTTTCAAAAGTCACTGATATGATTACACAGTTAAAAAGCAGTTCATATCTTTGGTGGAAATGGAAAGATCACAAACCACGCACATCTTCCAATCTCTTGTCCATCTTGTCGTCCTTGATTACTGGTCTTACATTCAGATCAACGAGAGAAAACCCACATAGAACAAAGTGACAACTTTTAATGCCCCATGCCATACAAAAAAATAAGGATTAACAAGTTAAAAAGTTTATATCATTGAGTATTTCATGTAAAAGATAAGCTTTATGATATGACACCATATTTGCATCCCAAAGCAAGAAATTTTAACAAGATACAAACGAAACATGGACATATTTGCTGCTGAATATGATTCACGACAACAAATTTGAACATGGAAACTACTGAATGCTCCCACTTACACTGGTTTAACCTAGAGTAGGGACTATCTGGAATTAGTCTCAGCTTTTTTGAGCAGAAAACTGCTTCATTCTTACCAAAACTAGCATGCCTATTACACTAAAAACTATAATGACCGGAAGAGTAAACAATGATCCGTGTCTCCGACTATTTTAAGCCCATATTCTCTGACGAATTACTTGTCATAAACATTGTTATATACACAATTGACCTCCCAATCAATTTTGTTTATATCCTTTGTAATAGGGAAGAACCTGCCTAACCCATATACCAGACAAGACTTGCTTTAACAGCCAACATGGCTTGTACTGGACAGAGTTGGAGCCGGTTGTCTTTTACAGAGTGATTTTGACCGTCTCTTCGAAATGGCACTATTTCTTAAAATACGATGAAGCATCCAAAAGCAGGATTGTACTTCTCAAATACATTCTTTTTGTATCACAGGCCCCAACTGATTCAGCTATCCGCAACGCCCCAAGAGTTCCATTACGCTTGCATAGAAAAGCTTTCAGCCTAACCACAAGCCTGACAGATGAAATCATTAGTTGAATAATTTCTGAAGACAGAAGCAAGACATACCATTTTGAACACTCTGGGATGAACCCTTTCTCCTTCCGAAACAGAACAAAGGGTGAAATTTTTGACCCGTAAAGAACAATTTCTGGATTTGGGAATGAGAGAAACCAATTACTCACAATTGACGGGTGCCTAAGTATCGATGCACAATGCACATCACTACCCGAACTGGATGACAGCATTAGACGAACGTGAGGAACATATTTCCAGCTTTCTCCAAGAGCTGGCATTTGAATTCCTCCGCCACCAACCATGTGATTTGTTACCTATTGCATGCCATAATGAGCATCATATAACTATTCCAGTAACCAAAAAGAATGACCAGCAGGCTACAATATGGCTACAAAATGATGCAACGTAAAACTAGGTGGAAAAAATAAATATTAGATTTAATAATTGTAGCATCATCACTGCATTTGACATGGTAAAATCCAAATTGGCAAATGCTTTTGCCTAAATGATGAAACACATCTCACTAGCTTAACATCTAAAATGTAGTCATATCGTTCATCACGAAATCCATGTGAAACAAACAAAAACTAACCAAAACAGAGATGTTATGCTCATAAGCTAATTTCTTTAAAAGGAACCCAACAATAATCATCAAGGAACGCCCTGCTAATTCCCAACCAGTCCAAGAATAAGGAGATTTAGAAAGAGCAAATTTGGTTCTGTCTTAAATAATGGAATGACATGAGAAAATATAGCAATAGAAGGCCATAAAATAATGGACTAAGTTGAGATCCTGCATTGTTAGACACATTTTAGCTGTAACTCTTAACTTCAGCAACATAAGAAAGCTTTTAGATATGTTATCCACCATCGTCATAATAACAAGTCAATTACCCAATGTGAAAGATATTTTATGTTGGGTTAATCTCAAGTTACCCACTTCCCTTCTATCATTGGTAATTGTCATTTTTATCATTGGTAATTCTTCCTCTCTTTGTAATATTTCTCTTTAGTGAAATATTATTTTGGTAGTGTCCGAGGACGTAGGTATTTGACGAACCTCTAATTTCTCGTGTCTTCTTCTTTTCTTTTATTGTCTATTTAATAGTTATTGTAAGGTATAGTTGTTGTTAATTATTTTGCTATTTATATTACTTGTCTTGACAAAATTTTGTCTAAGAGTTGGTTTTTAAGCGGACCTTCGTGTCCCACTACACTTTCCTAAGAATTTTATCTTGGGGTGATTTTTTAGTACAATAGTTTTCACGCTAGTCATCTAGGTAATAGCTCTCACAGTAAACTAGTTATCTTTGGTAAAAATTATACGGTTTGCCCAATAAGTGGTATCAGAGCCAATGTTGATTTTGGTGTTGTCTCAATTTGCCTCACAATTTGTCGGCCGGTCCGAATTTGTGTCTGCCTATACGTCGATCGGTCCAAAGTTGGCCCGAATTGGTGTCATCTGGAACCTCACCAAGACATGTTGGTCCGCATGTGGTGAGGGGGAGATAATTCGGGTAGTGTGATGTGTGAGGGGGAGAATTGTTGGGTTAATCCCACATCCCATTAGGAGGCAACTGGTAACTTGTATATAGGCTAATGTGAAAGCCTTAATTCTTAAATTAGCTTTTCGATTAAGAGAGACTCGTGAATCTGTTACAAGTCACTTTTGGGGCCCGAAGGGCCCAACATTTTATCGAACAAGACAACAGATAGATAGCTCAATGTGAATGAATTTAGACAAAAGCTAATGATCATCATAAAAAAGCACAAGTATCTCGATGTTTTATTTAGTATCGAACTACTCAATAAATGCCTCAAACAACTAGTGCCAAGACACCTAACATCAAATGTTATGGTAAATATGATAAATAATTAGATTCTTGAAGCAAAGCAAGAATTACTTATTAAATTGCTAAATTAAAAAAGAATACCAAGACATCAGAATGTTCAATGCATTTTCACAACAGCCCCCAGAGGGGGGAAAAAAAGAAACTCAGAAATCCTTTGACAACATTGACAAGCTTATCATTGTGTTTAGTGTTAGGATTACACACCCAGAACATCTTAGTCCAAGATATATACACAATTTCAATTTGCAAAATTGTTCTGTTAAAATTATCTGTGGACACATAAAGAGTATTATTCGAATCTTTGCCATAGAGAATAGGCATTATCAAAGAAGAAAATGAGTCAACATGTAACATCCCAATTTTTCGGTCTAATGACAAATTGAAATACGATGTTAAAAATTCATAAAGTCAACAATTTAATTATTATCGTCAAAACTTAACGGAAACGGATTTCAAAAATATAAGCGAGAACCATTCAAGGACTAACAAAAATCATGTATACATACATAATTATATATAATATGGATCTGTCGTCCTCTTCATTATAGTCCTACTGGAATCAATAGCACATATATGTTATGTCATACATCTTGTCTTTTCGTCATCCCCACCTTCTTCAAGTATATGACAGTCCCTCGTGAGTGCGGCATGCACCTTTGAGTTTGTTTCGGAGCCGTTTTGGCGGGGCATAAGAATTCTTAATTCATGTCGAGTAGACCTTGTTGTTGTGAGAATTCTTAATTCATGAGTTGTAGGGAGAAACTTATGTCACCAACAATAGAGACTAAAGCTTACATTGGATTTAAGGCTGGTGTTAAAGATTACAAATTAATTTATTATACTCTTGAGTACCATGCATGCCAAACACCTTCATGCAATACCGCACGCCATAGACTGAAGCTTCAAACTACATAACTGTTAGCGCTAGCGCGCTACGCTTGACTTGCCTTACGCGGGGGGCCAAGTCTGGATAAGGTATTCCATTTGTTCTCTTTCATGCCTCAACTAGAGAAATTCTCATTCTTCTAGTCATGCCTTCTCCTCTTGACTTTCTTAGTCATTAGCCTAATGAAAGCCCTCGACCCCTTTGCTCCAAGTGTTCTGATTATCCTAATCATGGAAAGGGTAAAGCCATTCCTTTCAAACAATAGAGCAAGCTAATCAAATTCCATATCCACCCCACAGACGATTATGAACCCCTAAGTGCAGGAGCAGGTTCGGGCCCATCTAATCTAGCTCAGCTTGCTATGGCGATACAAGACAAGGAAAAACCATCTTTAGGGCTGACATTGAATGGTACACCCCCTTAGCTCATCCCCAAAAAGCTCTATACGCTCAATAGCGTGGTGTTTAAGGCAAATGGCACGCAGGCTCTTTCCTCACACTAAAGCTCTAAACTTAAGTGATAATAGCGAAAAACACTAAAGCAAAGGACACCCTAGTCAGCGCTCGCCTACTGACTAGGGGCATTGGAGCTCACCTTATAAACAAAAAAAAAAAGAATAAAGAGAATGCCCAAAAAAAAAGAACTAGCCAAGCTTCTTCACAAGCGAAGAAAGGGAGACTTTCAGAAAGAAATAAGGATCTTCGACTAGACAGATCTACTATAAGAGGTGAAAGCACTTTGTTGCTACTGGCTTTCAATCTCGATCTGCCAACAGTCAATCTAAAAGAGGCCTTGCTTCTTCATTCGTATTAAGGTTTGCCTTGCTTGGTCAGGACTAAGTCATAAGCGACTAAAGAATCTGCCTTTAGCTCCGTGGCTCTAGCCGGCAAGGGACAAGGATAGAAAGGAGTTCAAAAATGATGGTAGGCCCCCTTCACTTTTGTAGGCCGGAGTGCTAACTTAGCACAGCAAGAAAACTCCAATCCCACGTCCAACGGCTTTCGCTAAGGGGCGCCTGATCTACAACCAAACAGGCAACTTAAGGGCGCGCAGCGCTCAGGGAGTTTTTGGCTTCGTCGACCAATTTCTTGTGTCGGCTCCGATCCAACTAGTAACAGGAAAGAGAGATAGATAGAATTGGGTGGGCAGAGTTGGCTTGCTTCCCAGAGAATAAACACCTTGCGACTCGAGAACATGATGCGCTAGGTTTCGATCGGCTAATCGAGATAGTCTGTACTTCTCATTCAATTTGGTTACCACGTGCTTTTCACTTCATGATCATGGCTCATTTCCCTCAGCTAATAATCTGATCCCTTCTTCGAACCTTTTGGTATGTATTGCCCCCTAACTATAGATCAGATCCACCGGACGAGAAACTCCATTCCGCACTGCTGCTGAGTCGTCGGACTTATCCACTAAGGGATTCGTGGAATTTCAGTTTGTGGATTGCGTTGGGGGAAATCCACCAAAGCTAGGCAGATAGATAGACTCCTTTCCCGCTGCTAAGGGAGAGCAAGAAACTAAATCAAATGATTGTTTTTTAAAAAAACCAGCGCCCCCTTTTGGGTATGCGGGTACTAAGAGTCCTCTCACGTACAACCAGCAGACAGCAAGCACTTGGGCTACGTAAAGTCGAAAAGCCTGAAGCAAGGCGCCGCTTGTGCGCTTTGCGAGAGCGTCAGCTGACGGAAGCAAGGCTCGCGCTACGCCCCGCTTCGCGCACGCGCCTTTGCTCCAGCCGCGCTACGCTTCTTCGCGCACAAGCGGCGCCTTGCTTCTGCGCTGACGCGTTGCTTCAGCGCTAGCGCGCTTACGTTTTTCAGCTGGGTCTTGCCGGTATCAACAACAAGAAAAAAAAAAATGGAAACAGCAACTAACTATGGCTCTTGGCCCAGACAACGTCCTAGGCGTAGGAGAGATCGGACAACAGGGAACGCCTAGATGACGACGCCCGTCCAGGGCTGCAGTAAGTAGATCGAGAGGTCGTTTCGCCCCTTGTCCCCGAAGATGGGTAATATGTTCTCATACAATGTTGCTCCAATCTGACCTAGCTGGCGAGCGATCCCAGTCCGCGGCAGAGAACAAGACAGCAAGCAAGCGTACCTTTGTTCGCTTCTTCTCCACCAAGCACGGAAGTTTAAGGATAACTGTAGGTCGGTGGCTACCTAAGGAAACTCCGATTCGATCCGCCCCCCGGCTGGGAGGCATCTACCTCATCCCGATCACAAGGAGAGGTTCACCATGATGGGGGGTAAGGTACTTTTATTTTTTTTCCTTTCAGTAAAGAATGAAATGCATAGGGGACCATCCTTTTTTTTGCGGCATGCTCCTCAGATTTACGGATTCGCAGGGGGCTGTTCGCCCTACTTAGTTGACTGACAATGACAAAGGCTTGCGAAACTAAGTAGCGCCTTTTTAATTGAATCTTAAGTAGTCTATCAGTGGTGCGAAGCGCCCGTTTTCAGTGGCGAAGGTTATACCTTAGAAAGTCAGCGAATAGCGGTTCTTCTATGCTATGTAGGGTGTTCCCCTTGACTCTCCTAACGTCGAGCTAAGTGACTTCGTAACCTCTTTGCGTAGCGTAGTAGAATGAAGGCTACGCACCGACGCTCTCTTATCTATTAGCCTAAGCGTCTGTCTTCGCTAACTCGCTCGCCTACTATACTATACTATACCCTACTATACTGACTATACTATAGTAGGGTAGGCTAGGCTAACTCAGCCGCTTACTTCTACTAATGTAGGGCTAAGTAGCGCCTTTTCCTTTTTGAATAACCCATTATCATTATCTTTCATAAGTAAAGTAGGCGAACCGCAAAGTCCTGAGGCAAGGCCTTTGCGCTGAAGCAAGGCGCGTCAGCCTTTGTGCGCGAAGCGAGAGTGAGAGTGTAGTGCGCGAAGCGGAAGCAAGGCAAAGGCGCGTGCGCGAAGCGGGGCGTAGCGCGAGCCTTGCTTCCTTCAGCTGACGCTCTCGCTTCGC